>CM055662.1:15759494-15792539 GCA_029378335.1 Agrilus mali
TCTCTCCCTGATTTTTCTCGCGAGTAGGTACCATCTGTTTTGCCAGTGTACATAATACCTTGCAAGGGATATGAGTTTTCAACATCGCAAATCCACCAGATTTTTATACCATACTTAGCCGGTTTTGATGGTAAATATTGAGTAAATCCTGTACGACCTCGATAAGGATATAACTGTTCATCAATAGTTAAATTTCCTGTAGGCATGTACATCTTCGATAAATTTTCATTCAACATTGTCCATAAATCACGAATTGGAGCTGCTTTGTCTTCTTTTTTACGTTGACTGCGAGTATTACTGTCATCAAATCTTAAGAATCTCGATGTTGTGGAATCTACTGCGTCCTATTGTCGCGCGATATAAGGGATATGAATTAGAATGCCACATGTCACAAGTATGATCAGTGTTAGAATTATTAGCACCAGCACAAATCAAAATAGCGAAGAATGAATAAAATTCAGGTATCGTCACAGGCTTCCATTGTCGCTGCGAATCTGGGTGATCTGCATTGTAACTTTTATAGGTAGATAATGCTTTCTTATTAGTGTGACGTACGATGATATCTACCATATTTTCAGTGAAGATTTTTTTAAACGTTTCGCTTATTGATAGCGTTTCTGTGCTGCAATGAGGTCCATTTCGCTGACGTAAAATATTATGCACTGCAACCTGATGTTGATTTTGTGGCGTTTCCTCCCACACAGTTTCATCTTCTGCAATGAAACTGCCAGGTACCGATCCTTCAGGCACTGCAGTTTCTGCGTCATCATCTTCATTTTCACTACTCAAAAACTCATCCTCTTGCCCTTCTGCGTGATCGTGAACAATTTCTCTAGTGTTTTCAAGAATTTCTTCATCATTATCCGAAGCTGGAAGATTAGTACACTCAGGGAGCCAATCTTCGTCCTCACTGTCAGACAGTCCGTTCAAATCGGAATCATCTCCATCATCAAGCATTGCTTTCAAGTAAGCCTCTTGCTCTGCTGCACTCTTCCTAAAGAATAAATTATTGTATTATTTAATTTATTTACTTTTAATTATTGAACATTATATCAAAAGTGTATTGTATTATTTTTCAAACATTAAAAAAATTGCGAATATATAAAGTTTATTTACCGAGCAAATTCAGCTTGAGATACTTCTTCCATTTTTTTCTTTCTCGACACAGAATATCACTAATAACACGTCTAACTCGCTTCAAAACTCAAAGCAAACTGAACTGTCCACTGAAGCAAACTGAACTGTAGAAACAAAATACAATCAACCTTGACATTCCTTTTGGCTAAGAAGGCAGCTACTCTTCTTCGAATAATAGGCATCAAATCTATTGACCGGAGCACAGCAGGTGGCCCCTAAGCGAAGTTATTAACCTTTCTACAAAAATTTCCCTTCTGAAATTCGTTTGAGTACTCAATAGTAGTGTACATTTATATGAAAATAATTTTAACAATACTTTATTTCACATTAATATTTAAAATTTGCAATTACAATGCGTGTGTACCCGGGTACCCCGGGTGCTAAACAGCGTCGGTAAAGTTGGGTAATAACACAAGGGTTAAAACGATGCTTCAACTTTAATTATTCAGCAAGAGCAAACGCCATATGTCGCACATCGTTCCATGTTGGGGCAAAGCCAAATTTTTGCAGCTTTTTGACATTACTACTAACTTCGATACATTTTCTACTCCTAAAGTGGACGAAGGACCTAATGATCCTGTCTTTTTAAGTTTTCCAGATTTCTTCTTTCTAATTAGAGTAGCCTTGAGCAGTGTTGAGAAAACGATAACATAACGATTCCATTAGCTTTTGCAAAATTCAAACCATCAATACTGAGATGGGAGCCGTGGTTATCCAGCAATAATAACACGGGTTTCTCTTTAGATATTATTTGGTATGACCCAGAGGCTTGTCAAATTTATATTTTACACATTAACTGCCTTCTGTATCAATGTATTGCACAGGGGCCTATTACTGGGTGCCTTGTGCGACTATGTGATACACGCGCAGCTTTGGATTATCAGGCTCGCGTATGTTACGAGCGCAAGGTTTGCCTAGAAGCGTGTATCATGTTGTTGCACAGAGGCCTCAGTCTAACTGCAGTTCAAGTGCCCAGGCAATTACACAGGATTTGATGGGGAAAAATAATATTCAACAAAGAATTAATTTTTTTCACAAAAGAATACATTTATTGATTTAAACAACATAAAAAAGTAATGCACTTAGTAAAAATAATACAAAATATTGTCGGGTTATTTATGCAGTTGACTATTGTGTAAAATGAAAAAACATTCAATACATGTATGAGGGTTTTCTGGGCATGCAGGACAAATGTATTTAACGACAGGTGAATGTTTCATGGCATACTGTCGCCCCTGTTCCTGGCTATATGTTTTATAGCAGTGCTTACAGCGGCTTCTGTTATCCATGCCATTTGGTTTTTTAGCAATCTGCAATCGGTGAGACGATGTAGAATTTGTTTGATTTTTTTCTGGGGCATGTCCTAGTAACTGAAGGCAGAGGTTTTCTCTAAAGGTTGTTATCGATAATTTTTTGTTGTTGCTTTTATTATATAAATAATGAGCATTTACAACGCTTGTTCCTAATAGAACTTCAACTGCTACTTTACGGTACCATTTGATAGACCTCCTTACAGCAGTTGAGTATGAAGATTTCTGATCAGAGACATCAATGAACGCTTTTGCGTCATTATACGCCACAACTGCAGCTGGTTTCTGCTGTCTGGCGTTTACCACTCACTTCAACTATATTGTCAATGTGCAATGTACTTAGAATAAGAACATCGCGTTTATCTCGCCATTTCATGACTGTTATTCCTTCAGAATTTTGTAACGCAGATATTTCGCCGATCGCCAGTTTAGCATCAATCACCGTTTTCGGGTTATACTTACGATTGCGTCGCAAAGTACCAACTAAGTGAGTAGACCTAGCTAAAAGTTTTTGGGCCAACGTGACGCTGGTATACCAGTTGTCTGTAAATAAAATTCTACCCTCGTCAAGAATATTATTACACAGTTCCATAACTACAGAATTTGGCAGTGAATCGGTTCGAGGCTCCATGTTACCACAGTACACTTTCATATTCCAAGTATAACCATCTTGAAGGCACAACTTGAACACTTTTATTCCGAATTTGTGTCTTTTGCCTTTAATGTATTGTCGGAAACTGAGGCGACCTCTAAATGGTATCATTGTTTCATCTATACAAAATTCACGATTAGGAATAACAGCCGCTTGATATTTTTGTAACAGTAAATTAATCAAAGCTGAAACTTTATGCAATCTGTCACCTACAGGGCAACTTTCGTTATCAGCGAAATGCCAGAGCCTAAGAATTAACTCAAATCGTTTTCGTGACATTCTTTCTGCAGCTGGACTTCTCTACAAGTCAGATCGGCGCCAATAATCAACCAGAGATGGTTTCTTGTCTAACCCCATCCACAGTAACATTCCCAGAAATAGATACATTTCATTAGAGTCTGTCGGTGTCCAGTTGCTAAGTCTTGAGTGAGTCGGTATTTCTTCTCTGGCGATTCCTTCAATTATTATTTGATCGGCGTACCGATTTGTTTCTGTTACTAACAGATGTATGACTTCATCGTCGACAAATTTTTTGAAAAAATCAAGTTCGTTTCCACCTGCTAGCGCATGTACAATTTCATTTTGAATTCCCGGTACAATAGAAAATTCTAATTTCTGAACTCGTGCTAACTCTGGTTTGTGCCAAGTTACATCAGCAACTGCAGAAATATCTGGTGTTACATTGAGCTCTAGATTCTCATCTTCAGTAATGTTTGTGTCCTCCGGTTCAAGGGTAGCTGCAATAATATGTATTTTTGATCAAAATAAAATGCAAGAGAATTTCAAAATTTACTTGAAGTGGATTGTATGTCTCGCACATTGCCGGTAGCCGGGTATTCTTTGACCAACTTCAGCTTCTTATGTGCAGGTTCATCTAAATAATTTTATGTTATTGTGGGCAAATATGAGACTACAATTTTACCTTCACTATCAAACGACTGCACATAATCCGGATCCGCATCAGAATCATCGACAGGCGATAATAAATCATCACTCATGTCTTCCCAATCATCTTCAATTACTTCTTTTACAGCTTTTTCTAGCATTTTTTTATTTCTTTCGTACCTTTGCCACGACATGATTCGCACCACTAACTATTTTCCTGACTCAAAGTATATCTACACACTGCTCAAAATGACCGAACACTGAACAAGCAGCGACTTGCAAATTCCTGAGCGAACTTGCGGGAAACGCGGGTACGTACTATGCAGTATGCACTATGTATCATATTTTCACACAAGGCCTGATATAAGTTTCAGATGGTGGTAAATTATGATACACAAAAAAGATTGTGTTTTAGGCCTCATGTAACAATATGGCACACGCCACAAAATTATGTAGCATAATGTCAAAATGACATGTCACGCTTGCTCGGGGGCGGTGCTTGGTCGGCGATCAGAGGGCGGAGCCTAATCTCCGTTTGTTCATGCAAACCAAGACACTGCAGCCTGAACACAGACAAATTGTGGACCACGGTGAGTAATAGTCGCAGCGGTTTTAAATAATGTATATTAAAAAAAATGAAAGAGACATGAAATAAAAGGAATTACAAACATATCTATATATATAAAATGAAGGCAACGCTAACATACACCCATTCAGACCTGATTACAAACAAGGATAACAACACATTCGCTCTCTCATTCAGTCCTGAAAATAAAACAGTCAATAAAAAAAATAGGTGGCTGCGAAATTGGCAGCGGCGTTAGGAAGGCGACGGTGTGTCAAAGATCGAGCGTCTGACCTTGACAGGCGTCGGCGGCAACGGCGAAAGCAGCGGCGGCGGCGGCGACGGTAGCGACGGCAACGGCGAGGTCAAGGACGTCGAGAGGGCTCCCTTGGGCGGCGTCAGCAGGGCGCTTGGTATCGGCGGCGGCGGCGGGCGTCGGGGCGTCACGACGGCGGCGGCGGCGGCGGCGGATAGTTGGCAAGCGTCGGCGGACCACCAGAGGTTCGGCGCGTAACCTTGACCGAGCTTCTCGAAGAGTTCGTCCAACTCGTTGTGGAAAGCGGCTCCGTGTCGTCTTGGCGTTGTCCTTGGGCGTCGGGACGCTGCGGCTTGGCGTCGTTCTTTTTCTAGGCGGCGTCGATGGCGAAAGGCTTGCGCAGAGCGGCCGGCTCGGGGCATAGATCTCGTTTCTGCTGGTACTTGTTTGTTCTAATGGGTAGCTACGAGAGCTAATGGTAGCTACGAGAGCTAATGGTAGCTATTTACAGCTAGAGAGGGTAGCTTTTCAGCTATCGAGAGCCAGAGAGGATCTGCCGTTTGATGGTTTTCGCACCCCTATTTATACGAGGCCGAACAATAGAACCAGGTAGGTAGGAAAAACCATAGGGTTTCGGCCTCGCGATTGGTCGGTGCTCAGGGTGGTTTGTTTTGAGCGAGAACGACCACTTCTCTCTCTTGCGCGGCGTGTTGAACGGTCGTTCTCTCGCCGGTTCGAGCGTTTTGGCCCTGCCAGGCCGGTTGGTTGGTGGCCTTGAGCATTTAGCGGCGTTCTCGTCGTAGTACGTACGCTTGGCGTACCTCGTCTGTAGCGCGTTCAGATGGCCTTGAGGACTTAGCCGCTTGGTACCGACGGTAGGCGGCACCGGCCTTGAATGCATGTCGGTATCAGACATTTGTAAATATTTACAGCTATAATATACTATCTCAAGATATGACAACTCTAAAAATACTTCAGGCCCCCATAAATGCACAAAATATTTTCAAGGGGCAGTTAATGTGTTAAGCTGTCACGTTTCATCCATGTCGTTGGTGTGTGGGCAATTTTGTCTTTATATACTCCAGGCAGACGCTGGCTATGTCATCAGTGTTAGGAAATATAAACTTATTTCTTAATCTTACTCGCTCTCATGAATTTGACAGTTGCCATGGAGTGATTAACCTCTTCGATTATTTCAAAATAATGATAGACAGTTTTTTTTTGGTGTCAAATTTAACCAACACAAAATTATTGATCTGGAAATTTCTATCCAGAACGATCACATCCTCTTCATCAAAATCTTTCGATTCAACGAGGGCTTCACCAGAAACGGAAACTTACTCTTGATAATGATCGCCATTCGATCGAAACAATATTGTCGAGTCATCGAAATAAATTATTTAGTGAAACTATTTTGTTTTATTATTTTTGAAAATAAGTTTTGGAAACATTTTCTATTTCATCATCGCTGCTAATCTTCCTGTTTTCCTTTGGTTTGGAAGTAAATTCATTAGCAAACTTCGGAATTGTTTTCTGTCCTGTATTTTTAGAGCATTTGCGATATTTGTTGAGCTCTTTGATCTTATTTTTTTTTTTATCTTCTTCCATTTCTATAAGTCTTTTCTCGGGTCTGTCAGTCAATATTCTAGTTTTTCCCCTCTTCCGTTTCATGCCAGCAATTTCCTGTGTCCGGCCTTCGGATATGGTCTTACTAAATCAGGTGTTATATTGACAGTGCCCATAGTCTGGCTTCTACATGGACATTCCAGTAGAGATGGCCCAGTGACTTCCACATTAGAACTTGTACGATCCCCTAGACTTTGATTTTCTTCTGTTGAAGGCAGTTCTATGACAGGTTGTTCTGAAATCGATTGTTCTGTAGGAACATTATCCTCTTCCGGCGAGCAGCGATCAGTTACAGAAAAACAAGCGAAATCATCATCGGAGAAAATGTTTGAATTGAATGGCCATATGCCTGGTTTTTCAAATCCCCTTTGAATATTCTGCAACTTGAATGCAAGTGAGATGGCTTTTGCTGCTAATTTTGGGATTTCATAAATTGTTACCGTTTTGCCAGGATTGCTTACCATCCAATCTGTTACAACAGTGTTATAAGTTTTGAGTAGTACATAGAGAGTCAGGTCTAGGGGTTGCAGTTTATGGCTGCAGTGCGGTGGGAAAGTCATTAAAACAATGCCTGATTCTTTACAAAAATCAAGAACTGGTACTGAAATATGGCTGTCGTGATTGTCCAGCAGCAAAAGAACTGGCGAGGAAGGCGTTGGTCTTGCGTGTTTTGCGAAATGGTGCATATATTTAAAAAAATTTGGTGCTGTCATCCACCCTGAAGGATGTGCTGCTCCATTTGAACCAACAGGGGTATTGAGTTCCCCAACGCATTAATACCGCAGCAAACCGTTACAAGCAGCGTTCCTCTTTCAGCTGATGTTACTTGCCCAAACTTGCTTAGTGCCTCTGAGAGCAATCACTTTCTGGGTTCGTTGTACTGTTGATAATCCAGTTTCGTCTATATTGTAAATAGACTCAGAGCCGAAGCGATGCCGTTCATATACAGTGATAAGATTTTCAAAAAAATCCGCGACATTTTTCTTATTGAAACTTGTGGCCCGTGAGAGACTGGTAGCTTCTGGTGTTCTTATCGAAAGCTGAGGATGTCTTTTAAAAAATCCTCTTATCCAATCTTTGGATGCAGGTTTCTTCTCTGTCCAGTTATCCGGTATTTTTTTTGTCAATGGCAGTGGCATATTCGTAAACCAATTCGCGTGCCTTCAGTTTTGACAGCCTATGGTTTAGTTTAAACGATGTTACAAGATATTCTTAAATCTTTTTTTCTTCATCTTTCGTGAATATTTGAGATTATATAAATTCAGAAGATACCTACATCTTTCACGACGCCACACTGCTTTATGTTTCTTTGAAGGTTAGACCTGGGTATATCATATTTAATCGCAATAGTTTTATGTATCCCTCCTTAGAAACCTTCAAATGCGTGCAAAATAACATCTTTAGGGATTTCCCGTCGCTTATTTTTCTTTACAAATGAAAACGGCATTGTCCTGAAAAGAAATAAATAAATAAATAATAAAAGCTGTTCTACCAAATTTTTTCGAAATAAATACAATTGAGTAAAATAGCCCTACCTACATTATTCGTTTTAAGTATACAATACTGCCGTCCGACGTTACTGGCACCCCAAAATACACTTAAAACAGGGGGAGCATAGGGCATGCCTAAACCTCCTGCCTACCTGCGTGCACAATGCTCCCCATAACCTCATTTTTCTAATAGGTTTGAATAAGTTAATTTTGATCAAATGCTGAATTCTAATTGACAGGCAAATATAATCTTCATTAAACATAAAAGAAGAAGTTAACACAGATACTTACAATTTTTTGCAGATTTCTTTATGTTTCTTCAAATCACAAACAAAATATTTACTTCTGTACGCAACAAACCGTTATGCGTATGCAACCAGAGAAAAGGAAGGAAGGAGAAAGCCAACTCTCTTGCATTAAAATGTTACTGAAATTGGGACGACATCGATGGGTGTGTCACATATTTACACATGTCCACAATTAGGATTATTGCAGTTCTCTGTAATTTTGCAAATAAATTTAAGTGGGAATTTTAAATACTTCCACACTATATATTATTAATGTTCCATAATCGCATTCATGTTTATACAAATCTAAACTTCATTTTAAGGAATTGGCCAAAAAATGATAATCTAGATATGTATAAAATTAATGCGATTGTTTAAAATAAACAAAAAAAATTGCGCTTCTTACATGAAAGCAAGGGCTTGAAGAGTTTATGAAAGGCCCAATAAAACAAATACATAGCAAAAATACTTTTATTACAAATTAATAATATTAACTACATTTTTTTTGTTAAGTTCTTATAAGTTAGTCTTGTGGTAGGTAGGTGTTATGTTCTATGTTTTTTATTTTTTTTTTTGATATTTGTGATAAGCTAAAGATGTGAAGTAGTCTCCAGCCACTCTCCTCAAATCCTTCCCACTCAAAATTTTATTTATTTCTTTAAGGTAATTGAAGAATATTATATTAACACACACTAGTACAAATGTTTCCAGATGATATTGGTGTTTTTCGCAAAACAATTGTATGATGTCATCGGAACATGATGTTGTAACATGCCCTTTTAGCTGTGCTTTAATATTAAAAAGGGGCATAATCGTAGGTAGATCATTTAATACTGTTTCAGTCACTGCCTTGAAGACAAAGGAAAAGATACTCGAAGGTCGTGTCAAAGAGTGGCCTACATATTCTCTTTGGGTTATTAAAATATTTTGGGGAATATCTTTTCCCGTTGCCATTTTACTTTTGTAATTGTCGCAATTCACAGATTTTAAAATTTTTTTCGCCACATACCCAGCAACAAACGCAGAAGCATAATCCTTTATAAACCGGCAATGAATGTTTTTTAAAGGTGGCAAAACAGGTAAAGGAACTCTTGGAGTTTCTGGTCGTGAACTGGAATTTTTTGTTCCCTAACAAATTCTTTGAGAGTGTCTAATACGCCAACGGACTCGTCTTCCTCACAATTGGAACCAACAGAATGTGATGACACTAAATTATTAATAAGTAAGGGTTTTAGCGGAAGAAATAAAAGAAGAACAGGTGGGGTTAGTGTTTCCCACTCCATGGCTCCTGACTGAGGAAAAAAAATTCTCTAAGGGGTCTTGATTAAAACACCTAATTGCGACATGTTTAAAACCCTTGTTTAAAAGCCCTTCAGTAATATAAATAAGACCCCGCAAAGAAAATGACCAATTTTTGAAGGAGGGTGCACGGAGTTTTTTTTCAGGGCCGGTTGGTGGGATAAAATACATGGAGTCTATAACAGGAATGCAGGAATGCCAAAAAGGAATATGGGAGGATTTGTTAGAAGCCACACATCGCAGTTCCTTTCCAACTGGAGGAAAAGGAGCGGACCCATTGACACTATCAAAAAGCTTGTCAAAGAACAAAAAAAGTTGTGGGGTATTGACAGCATTGGGATCCACATAATACGCGGAATCTGGCGAAAGAGTAGTACTAGCTTTTGCCATCATATACATAGCACTTCCCACAGTATGACTGAATACCTGGGTGCAGTTTTTTGCTTTCATTTTTTTAATTTTTTCTGGTATCACGTGTTCGTCAGTCAGTTTATAAAACTGACTGAAAGGACCCTGCTGCTTGTCAATTTTATATAGTTGCAACATATGTTTCCAAGATGCTACTTTGGATATACCCCAATCGGTAAAGTGTAAATTTTTGTTTAATAAATTATTTCGGATACCTTTCATGAGATGGAGGAAATCATAGAGATGTACGATTTCCTCACCGTCCACGAGGTACCCTTGACATCTATTTTCTATATTTAATTTTCCAAAATGTTGTGTTGTTTCACGTAAAAGCATATTGACTGCTGCTTGGTTTGTAGTACCTTGGTCGGATATAGTTGCAACTATCGAGAGACCGATGTTTCTCACTTCCCTGACCACCTCTTTTAAAAGTTGTACAAACTCCGCTGAAGGAGTGGTGCATTCACAGAAACTAAAACAAATCGGTTGTTTCCATTTTCTGTGAAGTCCCCTCAACATAAAAACAAGAGCATGGTCAGCAAATGAGGCTTTTCTATTCGGTCCGCCGTAATCTACCAACCCTTCAACAACATCTGCCCTTTGATTATATTGCAGACCCAACTCTTACGATATTTCATCAAATATTAATACACAATTTTTATCTAACGATTTCATCCGTTCAACAACAGTTCTTAAATGGTTAAAAATACTTTGGTTAATACCGGGTCTAAAAGGGATTTCATTTAACAGTGATGTTAACGTTTTTCGTGATGGCAAACTAAAAATGTTTGATAAATATCTATAAGCCCGCCCACTCTGCTTATATAATGAAAGGGCAAATATTTTGTCATCGAGAGTAAATCGACGACCTCTTGGTTTAGCTTCTGGGTGCGTTGCTGAGAATAGAAAAAATTAAGAGTTGTTTCGTTTACATTTTTCATGTAGCTGAGTAATTTTTCACTATTGGGAGTACTAAGCAATTTTAGTTTTTGTTTGGTAGAATTTTTAGCTGACCTTAATCTTGCAGCCACTTTTTGCGATTTGGACGCTTGTTTATAAAAGGCTTTCGCCTTCGGCGTTAGTTCGCTTGTATTTGTAACACCGGCAACCCCAAGAGTTTATTTCTTCTTTGTCTCGGTTTGTAGACATAGTAACGACCTAAAAAAAAAGACGTTTATTCAAAATGTGGCAATCGAATTGAAGATGTAGTTGTTATAAATATAATAAAATTAAACATGTCCAACGTCCTCCTTTTTAAATTACATCGGATATTTCTATCTATAAAATACCTAAATGACAAATTTGCAGAGATGCAATGTTTGTGTAATCTACCATTTCCTACTTTTAAAAAGAGCCTGCAAAGAGTTTATTGACACCCTAATTTCATACCCTCAAAACTACCTGCGAAGGGTTGTTTGTGTGGGCATTAATGCAGAAAAGTATTTATTGACACCCTAATGTCATACATCCAAAACTACCTGTGAAAGGTTCTTTGTGTGGTCAGTAGATGAACAAAATTCTTAGAACTTATACTTCTTTAAATAGAATTTTACTCCTTAAATGATAACACAAATTTACGTGTAACTAACATCGCAGATTAACGGTTCTATGAAAAATGTAAGAGAGAATTTCCCTAACCAATCGTTCGTTATATGGAGTTTCGAGTGTATTTTAAACTCACAACTAATATTTTCTAAAAGTTGCAAGCTCTGTTTTAGCTTGACAACAGATGACTATCACGTCTCTATTACGAACGGTGTAAATAATTTGTATTTTGTTGATATCTTTATTGTATCTCGAAGACAATTAAAAATTACATGTTGTAAATGTTCTTCTATGAAAAACCATTTAAACAAATATCTGATTTACATAAGTTAACAGTCAAGTAGGTAAGCAATAAAAATCCATTCAAAGTGACACCTACAACGCAATCTAAGGAATAGAAACTAGTTACACAAATGCTATCGCATATTACATCAGTATGTAATCAATACAATTTTTAATTTCTAATTTTTTACTTGGCTAAAAACACCGTCAATGATATATGTGCTTATTAAAATACATACCACTTGGTGAGGGAGATCTCTTTTTCCCTCTTCTTGTCGCGAGTGTAGGTGGTGCAGTTCTAGGCAGCATACTAACACCCAAATCTAACAATGTCTCACTACTTTCAACAGGCATAAAGCAGTGGTTCTTACTGAATATAATATAGTTATAATTACCCCATAGTTTCTCAGTTGTTTTGGTATCATCTGACAAATTTATAAATGAGGGACCTAAAAGGAAAAATATGTTAGAGAAAAAGAAAACATATACTACGAAATTATATACCAGGCTCATCTGAGTACAAAAGGGGAGCGACAATCTTTTTTTCTTTGACCCATAGACAAGCAGGGCTGGCTTCTTTAGATGTTGATGGATCTACTGCAACATCTGCTTTGGGCAGTTTTTTTCAAAACATCTACAAAAAAATAATATAAATGCTATGTCAGACTGAAATTTGAATTAAGAAACCTTTTAATTTTTCTGGAGTTACAAACGCATATTGGGCCTTTGGACGACAGAAGCAATTTTCTTCTGTTGGTGGTTCATCATATTCTAAAAATTAATTTAATATATTTTGGGACTCTGTGTTCGGTGAGAATAAAATAAAACAATGCAAATGATGAAAACAAATATAATTGAACTGAATTAGAACTTGTAGAGTAAGATCCCAGTGCCGCCAGACCTACGTCATTTTAGAAAAGTTAAAATTTCCATGGTTTATAGTCTAGTATGTAGTTAGGAGAGCATGCGTACTTACTAGCTCGAAAGCGGGGCCCTTTCACCGGTAGCGCGAACTAAAGGTGTTTCAAAACTGTACTCACCTACGTTAAAGTAGAAAGGCGCTCATATTTAAATATATTTTTGACAATATTATCAAAAATAGATAATCGTTATTGCCAGACCGTTTCTGTGGGCCATTACTTCCGCCAGACGTTATAAAGATTGTTTAAAAATTAGGTAAACTACGTCATTTTAGCAAGCCTCAGCTTTACATATATAACTACGTGATACTATTTCCAAACTTTTTGTAAGCAGCCAGACCAATCCAATGGGCCAATTATTCTCCCAGACACCTCAAAGTTTCCCTGTGAGTGCGAGAGTGAGGGCGTTATTCGTGCGCTTTAATTCGAGTGAGAACACTACATGGCTTTATAATACAGATAATTGAAATGATGGTTATATTATTTATTGAGCTTGATTAAAATTTTAAATAAATATAGTTATGATTATTCACAGATAATTAGATCAAATAAATTTAAAACAATAGGTATGTATTATTTTTTATTAAAATTTTGATTGAAAATGTTACAATTGACAAATTAAGATTAAAAAAATATTATCTATTATGTTATTCATCTCCATTCTCGTCGTTGTTCGAGTTTCTACTTCCCTCATCAAATTCACATTCATATTGAATATTCAATTCATCTTCACCATCATGGTTATCGTCATTTGGCTCCTCTGTAAAGATAAATAATTTAATGAGGTTGCGAATAGCTACCAACATATAAAAATAATTTAATATGAAAGTAAAATACCTGATTCATTTTGTAGTGAGTCAGTCGCTAACAAAACTGGGCAATTGATCACCATCAAACCAATTTAAATCATACTGACTATCTTTCAGTATCCACCCATTGTTCTCAGGGCTGAGGGTGCTGAGTTGCTTCTCATGAGCATTGTTCCAGATACTTGCAATATAATTTGCTCGTCGAAACTGCTGCAGTAGCTCACTTTTGCAAGGTGGTAAACTGCTTGCATCAAAATTTCTCAAATTGCTCCGGTTGAATTTTTCATTTACATTGACAACTGTATATTTATTAATAAAAAGTTGAAGTCGAGCAGCATCTACGTCAGTTATTCCTGAAATATTGTATAACTCGCAGATAAATTTCTGTATTACATCAAATACATCTTTTTCTTTCTTTTTATCAACGAATAATTCAAGTTCACCGAATTTCGTAAAAGCTTGCTGATATTCTGGACATCTTTGCAGTATTTTGAATGGTTTTTTCTTTCCTTTATTAAAAAAAGCAGGATTGTAGTCACATCCTGTTATTGCATGAAAGCCTATTAAGCTCCTACATAGAAACGGTCCCAAACGGTCATAGATCTTGGTTAAATCAACATATCTTTGATCGTTCCCGGTGCCTGTAAGTACCCAAACGTGTGAATCCATGTCTTTCAAACGATGCATGTGACCCAGCATTATAACTGTTACATCAGTATCAGAACATCGGATTGCAATGTTTTCCTGAATATCTATATTGCATACATGATAAATAATTTTCGTGTCAGCCTCTTCATGCTGTGGACACGATAAATTTGGATCAATAGTAGATACAACTCTATTGTTAATGACAATGAGAGAATGGCATTCCATAAAATTAATTTTTATTAATTTATTGCCAATGAAAGGTGGCATTTCATTTGTAGTCCAATGTACAATTAGGAAGTTAACAAGTGCCTGTTTGAAGTGTGAATTTTTTATCTCTTTGTAAAAATCGGCAGGTCGAATTTGATCTGGTCCAGTTATAGTGAATTCGAGTTGTGAACATTCTTGTCGTATAGATCTTTCATAATCCTTTATGGAGGGGGTAAAATATTGATCGAAAATAACGTCAATTCTTGAGGCATTTATTTGTGTTACCATTTTCAACAGTTTGTTCGAAATATTTCCAAATGATTTAGGAACATCTTTCATAGAGTGAAGAATAAAAAATCCATCAATTATTAAAATATCAATGTACGGTGGTGGATGATGTTCAATATCTTTGTCTAAACATTTCATCAAAGCAGATTTTGGTGTTTTGCAAATCGCACCATCAAGAGAAAGACAACGGCACAAAAGTAATTGGATATGATAAAATTTTAGCAATATCAATTTTATGATTAATTGATATACCAAGCATACGTCCAAATAAGTCTCTTTGGACGCGTACTTCTTGAATCTTACCACCAATTGTTGTTTTTTTCTTTTTTGAATAATCTTGCGAAAAGTTTTGCAATTTTGTTCTTTTGATACTTTTTTCAAACCTACTAATGTCAGCCTCACATTCTGCAATAAACGTTTTACGTAGAGCTTCTCCGTGTTCTTCAATATTAAGGAGAAATGTTTCCACCTCTGCTGATGCTGCCTTCCCAGTTGAAATATTTATTAAAACATTTTTAGGTACTCCTACATCGAATGGACTATGGAGAAGAACAACGTAGAAAAGATAAGAATTAGCAGCAGGAAGACTTGATCAGACCTGACTGTGGTTTTACAATTAAGAAAACAGGATGTTAGATAAGGAGGGGTTTAAAATATGTAAGTGAAAGTAGGGACCCAATAGAAAAGTACTAAAAGTTGGAAATGCCGATAGCAAGAAATACAGAGAAATAGAAATTGAACCCAAATGCACCGACGAAACCCATCGTAAAATAGCAATTAGACAGAAGAAAGAATGGTAGGCCTCATGCTGTTAGTACAAAGAGTTGAATTGTTAAAGGGCTATTAAGAAAGTACTTCGGCAATTAAATTATCATTAAGAGAAGAATAGGTACAGAGCAGGTAAAGAGACAGTATAGAAACAGAATTGCAAGAAAAGAATATTTACACATTTATGTACACAAATAACATTAAGTATTTACAAAAACACAAAACATTAATAAAATACGTGATTGCCACAATATTCATGCAACTTTCATTTACTTTTAGTCTTATCAGATTTAAAACTACAAAAACTAGGTATTTTTTTATCTATTATTAGGTACCTACCAGGTAAATTTAAAGTGGGCAAAGAATATTTTTTTAGACGACCCGATTCTTCTATGCAGATATCTGCGAAATGGTTTTTGCAGACACGGTAATTTCGTAAGAACTTGGAGTCGTTAGAACCCAATAACTTTTCACTGTTAATTCGCTGGATCCAAATTTCCTGAATTAGTCTTTCACTAGGCATGGAAAACCTGAAAACCAATAATTCATTTTCTTAATTGTAGTTGGGGTTAGAAAATCGTAAAACATTATTAACTATAGTCGTATATAAAATAGAAACTTTCTATTTATAACTCTTGTACAATTGTAAGATACAATCTTATGTTTTAGTACAACTTTTACAATAATTCTGTTCGTATTATAAAACACGCCAGAACAAATAAATATTTATGTACTAACCTCGGCGAAGTTCTATCAGTACACCCTGGTACACAACATGGTCTTTGTCTCTTTTCCATTTTCACCGCACAATAATCTTTCGATTCAAAATGACCAAAAATGACCGTTGCCTATGACAGTTGCACTGTTGTAGAGCGTTGTACTGATGTGAGAAGCAAGAAAGCAATATTTAGAACGAGATGTCAATAGCGCATGAGCGCCATCTATGGGTGTGTCACACAAACACATTTGGCCCAAGGACGGTTGTATGCAACTTAACAACCAAGTGTAATGACAGCTGATATTTTTAATAAGCGGTGTTGCCAGTTATTCAACTATAGTGCTGTGGTAGAAAACAAAAAATATCTAGAATAGATTTTAAGAAATGAGGGGGTGCCCAAACCTCCCGACTGCCTAATGCTCCCCTACAGTCAGGTTTTCTTTTTCATTTTCTATTTTGACTGTGTAAAGATTTTTTATTCCTCTGGGTGCTTAAACTTTACCCGTTTTTAGGCAGAGTTGGAACCCAGCCTCATCATAGTTAAATACCTTGTCTGGGTCATTAAAAATGTCAAGGCAATCACATTCCAGCAAAAATTTCTTAAGATCTGAGAACTATAATCCAATGGTTTAGTCACAATGGCCCGAGCATTGTTAACCCTGTAATGCACCAATTTTTTTTTTTTTTTAATAAAATAATTTTAGGTTGGCTTTATAGTACTTAAGATGTGTCTCGCATAAAAAAATGTTACTCTGTTATATTTATTTTATTTATTATTATACACATGTATTCTCTATTTTAAAGAATTTACATTTGTTTTCCTTACATCCTATTTTGTCTTAACTTTTAACTTATGATCTCACCTAATCTATTAAAAGTTCTAATCTATTAAAAGTAACCTTCATTTTCTCTAATCTTTGTTTCCGTTATTTTCATGTATTCGCATATTTCCTCACACACTTCTCCTTTTAGCGTCTCTACTATCAACCCCCTTATGTTGTTCTCTAATCTCTCACCTTTCCATCTCTTCATAAAATCTTTTATTTCCTCTCTTTGGATTTGCATTGCATTTCCACAACAAAATAAATGCTCTAGCGTTTCCTCACTTCCTCCACATAGTCTACAAACCCAATCCCTATACCCTTTCTTAAATCCTCTCCCTATGTTCTCGCATCTGATTCTTGCCCACATTTCCTTATTCTCTTTCTTTTTGTACCTTTTATTTAAATACTCTGCCCCGTTTTCACCTGGTACAATTTCCCTATACATTTTGTTATAAGAAGAGTTCGATAAAGCCTCCCTCCTTGTTTCTAGTTTTTTATTCCACCACACACTCATTCCCTCTTTTAATCTATTGTATACTTCCTCTCCACTTCTTCTCTCCCAAATCATTCTACTCACATCTGTTACTTCTAGCTCATATAGCATTTGCCCTACAATTTTCCCCCATTTCGAAGGCCTT
This sequence comes from Agrilus mali, assembly GCA_029378335.1. Taxonomy (NCBI): domain Eukaryota; kingdom Metazoa; phylum Arthropoda; class Insecta; order Coleoptera; family Buprestidae; genus Agrilus; species Agrilus mali. Next base: position 15,777,057 of record CM055662.1, read on the forward strand.
TTATTTAAAATGCCTCTCATCTCTTCCATCTCTCGTTGCCCATCCCCATTACGTCTTTTATATATCTACAAGCCCGTTCTCTAACTGTGTATTAGATATCCTGCACTCGAAGTTCATTCCTCCAAATATATTTTGGAGTATTTCTAGCAACCCCTAAGGCCATCATACAGTACCTTCCTTGTACCCTACTCAGATCCTTTATTTTACACCAACCCCAGATTTCTACTCCGTATAACGCCACTGCTCTAACCAAAATATTCATCAAATACACACGATCATTTCTTGTGTCTCTACCGGTTCTCTTAAAAACACCCCATGTTGCATTTGCTGCCTTTTGCGCCTTCCCTACAAGTTTTTTTATATGTCCTGTACTATTTCTTGTCGAGAACCAATACCTCAGATACTTAAACTCATTCACAATTTCGATTATTTCGCCCTTAAATGTCCAACCTTCGTTTTTTTTTTCTTTTTCCCCCGTTCCTAAATACCATCACTTTAGTCTTTGCCGTATTTACAGTTAGTTTATTTTTGTCCACGTATTTCTCCAGCGTTCTAAACATGGCAATCAACTCCTTGTCATTTTCTGCCAGAATCGCAATATCATCCGCATACTTTAAAGTTCGAATCTTTACATTCCCACAAACCGTCCCCCCTTCATCCTTGCGTATCCACGCTTCGTCAAGGTCATCAATAAATAAATCAAAAAGTATAGCACTTAGTGCGTGCACACCCTTATCTAACCCCTATATTCGTTTCACACTTTCTAGTAATCCTTCCGTTTACCTTCACCTCAGCATTTGTACGCCTATACATTTCTCATCATTGCGTGCATCCTTCCTCTAATTCCAGCATTCCAACACTTCCAATAATATGTCTCTATCCACTGAGTCAAAGGCAGCCTTAAAATCTATAAACCCTACGTATAGCTTCCCCCTTTTTTTCATTAATCTGCGATTCACCAAAACATTGAGCACAAATACATGATCCCTGGTACCCCTCTTTTTTCTAAATCCCGCTTGGCTCTCACCTAATTTGTTTTCGTTCTTCAGCCACCCACTTAATCTCTCTGCCAGAATGCTACTTTAAATTTTGTAACCCACATCTAAAAGTGAGACCCCTCGATAGTTTTCTACTTTACTGTCATCTCCGCTCTTGAAGATTGGTACAATTATAGCTTTCTCCCAACCTTTTGGGAGCTTGCCTTCAATCCATACCCTATTAAGGGCAACCCTCACCCAATTTAACATCTCATCATTTAGTATTTTTATACACTCTATATAGTCTAAGATCCGGCTGCGAAATTAGTGCATTAATAATGTAGATTGATAAGATTTAATTTTTGAGTATTTTCACAGCTAGGAGAAGTCAATTTTCATCAGGTGCCAATTAGAAAATGCCCGCCAGTATTATTAATTAAATTATTATTAATTTACTTTAAGGAAGGCATTTCGTTTACATCATATGGAAATAAAACCTACACCACTTCACAATAGTGTATTCAAGGGATCTGAAAAGTTATAGTTGCTGCTGATCGCTTAGCCGCAACCTCCAAGCAGCCAGGTGTACACAGGTATATTTTTGTTCAATCTTTTCGTTTATACTGTACACTCATTTTATTTATACCAAATTAAAGCTAATTTTTTTTTCTTTTCAACTATATAAAGTTGCCTTTTCAAAAAAGCCCGCAAATCTCAGTTTCCTACCCTAAAAGATGCTAGGTATTAGAAATAAAGTAACAGAGAGCGAGCGTACGACGCTACTTGTTAGACAAGGATGCGAAATGCCAGCTGGATGTGTTTTTTTGAGCTATTGCGCATGCTCCGATAAATAGGGTTCTCAACCGACGATCTAAATCATAATACAATTGACTGAACTCAAATGCTCCAAAATTGCAACGGATTAAGCATCGATATTAAACAAAATAATATTTAATTAATATACAATATTAAATATTCAATCAATGATAATAATAAAATACTTAAATATATATTTTGCAAGAAATTAAACTTTTAAAAAGTTATTACTGAAAGTAGATAACAAAACTATTATTTGGTAGGAAAAAATTGAATTCATTTTCTAAAGAGAATTAAAAAAATATATGTATCAAAGTAATACTATAATTTATAATATTATATTATAAATATAAATATAAATTATATTATTTATATTATTTATAATATAAATATATATATTATAAATATAATATTTAAAATATTTAAATAATTATTTTCATGGTGTTAAGGATAATAATCGAAGGATAATAATCTTATCATAATAAGAACAAAAAAAATATTTTATTATACAAACTAGAGTGCTCAATATAAAAAAAGAATAATTACAAAATTATAAAATTGTGTTCCGTATAACTAGTCAAAGTCGGATTCGAGGCTACTCTCACTGTCATCGCTGCTATCAATCTCATCACTGAATATATCCGACTCTTCTTCGTACGAAGTTGACTTGTCTTGAGTATCACCTAGTATGACATTTTCTACCTCTGCAGGAGTTGCATTTCCTTCAAACCATGTTGGTTTTAGAGAACCATCTAATATTAGCCAGCCATTATTCTCTGCGCTAAACTTAATACAATTTTTTTCAGTAGCATTTAACCACATCGAATTAACGTAAATAGTCCTCAAAATCTTTTGTTTCAAGGATTTCCAACACGGCAGAATGTGAGTAGAGTCGAAGCCTTTAATATTTTTCATAAATTTTTCGTTTTTGTTTTTTGAACCATACATTTTATTAAACATTATCAACCTTGCCTCATTAACACAGTTACAATTAGATATTCCGTACATGAGGCAAGTGAATTCTTGGACCGTTTTAATTTTATCGTTATCGAAAATGTCACGTGGGTGAATTAATGATTGAAAACCATTTTGGAATTTTTCATGCTTTGTAAAAATTTTTAAGGGTCGAACTTTTCCTTTGTTGAAGAAAGCAGCAGTGTAATCACTTCCCGTGAATGCATGAAATGCCGGAAGCGCACGACACAAAGTTGGGCCTAATTTTTCCGCTAATTTGATAGAATTAATGCAAATTTCGTCTTTGTTACTTCTTCTAGCTGCACTGTTTGCTAACCAAATTTTCAATGTAGGAAATTTGTGAATATTTCCTAATAAAATAATTAAAATATCAGTATCTGAAGCTCGCACTAAAATATTTGAATGTTCCGGGGCTTTACTTATATGATATACAATCCTTGTGTCGGCTTCCTCGTGATCACACGCCAAACCAACTTCATAATTTTTGACAACTTTAGTTCCATGACAACTAAATGAAAAACATTCCTCTCCAACAGTAATAAAAATTTTTTTATCCTTTAATATTGAAGTAAACGAATCATCGTCCCAATGCTGAGTTAAAAACTTAACCAAAGCTTCTTTGAAACAAATATTTTTCAAAGATTTTAAAAAATCATTGGGTCTTGTTTGCAAAGGACCGTTAATTGTATAAGGGATGTCAATACCTTCCCTGTTTAGCCTTTCGCAGTCCTTTATAGACGGTTTCAAGTATCTATCAAAGACGATGTGAACTTCTTGGGCTTTTTTGGAACACAATTTTATCAATATCGACTCAGCAAGTTTTCCAAACGTTTGTGGCAGAGTTGCACCTATTTGATACATATAATAGAAGCCATCAATTATTTCTATGTCAACATTATCAGGATTTTCCGAATCAATTTTAGAAATCAATTGTTTACTTAAAGTCGACTTATCGGTTTTTAACATCTCTCCTGAACAGGAAAAAAGTGCAGGAGGTATCGGCGCAAGGGGAAAAGACAAACAGTGGCCAATGTTTACCTTTTGTTCTATCGCAATTGCTAATAGTCGTCCAAAAATATCCCGTTCCATTTTGATTAATGTTTTATTTCCACTTTGATTTTTGAATTTTTTTTTGACGCAGTCAGATGCAAAATTTAACATTTTAATACGTTTAATCGGCTTTACAAATCTTGTGGAATCTTCGAAGCATTCTGATAGAAAATTAGACTTATGGTTTTCACCTGATGACTTGATATTCAGTAAACAATTTTCAACATCTGGTGATGCCGCTTTACCAGTAGACATATTGAATAAACTGTCTTTGTTTACATCTGTAGAAAATGGATTCATAGATTTTTTTATCGTTTCAATGATATTCTTCAAAGTCTTGGTATCTTTACTTATTTTATGATTTTGCAAAGAATGACAGGTATCATCAAATTGTGATAAGCCAATTTCTGCTTTCACGAAAGATAAAATTTTTGTCCTCATGCTATGGCTGAGAGCCCACCTCTGTCTTGCAGATATCGAATTTGTAAAATGACTAACACCAGTCAAGGTATTGCCAGCATCAGCATTAATAGTCTGCTCTAATGTCAAGTCGACCGGTGATCTGCCTAAGCATGATTTTGTGCGTCTAACCCCAAATGCACCTTCACGAAATTCCTCAACCAGACTTGAATTCTCAATCTTTAATTTAATTAAATTATTTAAATACATGGCTGCCCATTTGGAGTAATTTGGTAGATTAAATGCAAAAAAGTAGTCACACATTTCATCAATAGAATGTAAGTACAGCTCAAAATCGCAAGTCCGAATACTTCTGGAAAATCGATGATATAAGTTGACAAGCTCCGTATATTGTAAGTAATATTGCGCAGTTTTCCCATGACCACCTTGGAGTGTTAATTCGCGAAAATGTTTGTAGCCATCAAGTATTTTTTGCAGTGAGTCAGATAAAATAAAGGGATCATTAACTTCACATGTAGTATTCAATACTGCTTGTAAATCTTCAACTAGAGTTTCAAAATAACTTTCACTTTCAACTGAAGCTTCAACATCCGAATCTTCATTCATTCTACCAAAATTATTTCTAACCTCAGATAAATATCTCTCAAAATGAAGAACCTGTAGCGCACCAGAAGCCAAAGGATGAAGTCTCTTACATCTGTTAAAGTGTTTGCTATCTAGAAAGCTGTTCATTGATCCACCCGCAAGTGCCTCTGCTTCAATTAAAGTTTCAACTAAGCCGCTGGAGTCAACATACTTTCCAATGGCTTTAAAATATGCCATTTGCATGTGGAATGCCCCTAAATTAATGAAAACACTGTCAAACTCAGGTTTCTTTGTATTTTGTATCTGCATGGCTAATTTAGCTATAGCTAAATCATAAGTCGCTATAATTTGAGGTTGGTTACATTTTTCTGCAACTGCTTTGGCAATGTTTAGAGTTTCTTGAACTACAGACAATGAAGTTGGAGAATCATTAATTGGAGATAAATATTCAACAGTTTGAATTTTACTCCGATCAAGATTAGTTTTACAATTGTAACCCAACCACATTGGTAAAAAATCAATTTGGGATAAGGATAAACTCCAAATCAAATCTTTATCTACAGCAATAATTTTTTGAGGTTGGCATGAATTAATAGTGTTTTTAATGATATCAGTTGGCAGAAACGTCATACTTGTAAATGGTGTTTTGACATATGGAGCTAAATCTTTTATAGGTGCTCTATAACATCGTCTCTTTGCAGGAAGACGTTCTTTATAAACGCTGTGTGGACACGAACCTAAATCTGAAGATGAATCACTATCAGATTCCTCCTCATATTCACAGCAGAATTGATATATGATTCCGACAGTATCATGTAATGTATCTTTTCCAGTAGGTGTATCAACAAAGCGATCAAAATTATCGAAAGCAACATGCGTACTTAGCCCATTTACTTTTTGAATACCAGATGGTATGATTTCATTTGCTTCTTGGGAAGTATACGTCATCTCAGTTTCAATTTCTTCTGCTAAAGGATAACCTATAGTATGACCGTATCTATTTAACATTGTCAAAACTTTTCTAGAGCTTGTAATTGACTTCATCGATACTCCTAGCGTGAGATGCTTTGACGGTTTGATTCTGCCTTTACTAACAATATAAATAAGGTCGTAGCATACGGACCTTATTTTTACTAAATCGTCAGTAGAATTTTTACGGCGTACATCCGGGCCTTGAACCAAATCGCACATAAAATTAAAAAGGTCTTCTGGAATAGTACATTCGCCACGTATAACATCTTGCGCAGTAAGACCTGTTTTTGGCAACTTTGTGCTCTGGAGAGATGTTATGGAGTTTCGTAATTCATACGCTACATCCTTACATCGATTTTTTGTCTTTGATTCTATTGCAGCAATTTCACTCGCTAATCGTGCCGTGTCCATGTCATATTGATATACTATTTTTTTTTTTGGCGTCCCCATAGAACACTCAATTGTAATACGGTCACCAAAAACTTTGACTATTTTATTCTCTAAATTTTCAGCACGATAATTTTGTATATCCGTTGTATGTACCTGTCCTTCACCAAACTCTAATAGCAACGATTTATATTGCGACAATAAGTCCATTAGATACATAACACGGTTTTTTTCAATTATTTCCAGTTTTATAATTTCAGAGAGAGCATTAAATGCTAACTGATGTAACTGTCGATTTTGATGCCAATCAGTTGGTTCTGGGCGCTCTTCTTCTTGTCGCTTGATTGATATTTGATATGAAGATAAACAATTCGAATGATAAGCAACCGTTTGATTGCTGTTCAACTTTACCAGCAACTTTGAATCATTCAATTTTTCAGCCATTGCTCTTATTTCTTCAACAGTTGCATTGGATCGTGGAAATGCAACGTAGCTTCTTTTCCTACCAACCTTCTTTTCAACATTATCGCAAAACAGACAAGCAGACTTTTTATTTTTAGTTTTGGATGAAATATCTTTTTGAGGTGACGAGGAAGATGGCAGAGAATTTGTGTTTTGAAGGTGAATGTCGTCATGTGCATCTGAAGAAGTAGGCAGCTCGTTTGAGGCAGCTGTACTCGAATGGTGTTGTTGTGTACTTATGGAACGGTGATCTTTTGTCGTAGTAGTGAGTTCGTCCTATAAAGTTTATTGTACATACACATACGTTGAACAGAAATTTTTATATCCACATATATTACTACTGTGTATACTTACAGGATCCGAATTTGTAGAAGCAATCGTTTCTTCATGTAGGTCTGAAGTCAGACTTGGAATCTGTAATTTACGAGAAATACCAAATTATACCTTAAATTATTAAATTATTTTTATTGGTTAGTTGAAGTCAACTCAAATAATTATGAATTTTTAGAGTTAACAATAACAAAAGAACTGTGTATAAATTAAAAATTGAACGATTACACGTATATATACATAATATTATAAAAGATCATGATGTGAACTCTTTTAATTGATTTAATTTCTACAATATTAATCTTTATTACCACGTATAAAATAAAACATAAAAAATATTGACTATTTAATTTTTTTTTTAATTAAATATTAATTCACGTTTGTCACATTCACATTTTGTCATATTCATATACTAGTAATCAGGATAATATTTTAATTAAATCAAAAGTCTTACTTACAGTTAAAGTTCTGCAAAAAATTTCAAATTCCTCTTTATCTTTGTTCTTCAAAACAGTTACTTTTTTAAGGCACTCAGTATGATAACCGAAATAATCGGTTGATTCCACTGTTAATAACAAGTCACAATACTTATATTTTTTTTTTTGCCGGAATAACAACATTGAATAACATTTTTTAAATGATGAATTAGTGAATTGGAGCACATGATTGAATTTACTACATAGAAAACACTTAGACATATTATAACTGCTATGTAACAGAAGTTATGTTTTTAAGAAATTTATTATATTAATATTATATGAATTAGACGAGAAAAACAATTTAAATAAAACTTATTACGAGTCCCAAAACAGCGTGGTTAGAATTCACAGTAAACAAACCTCGGCCCAGCTGCTTGACTGAGAACCCTATTCATCGGAGCATGCGCAATAGCTCAAAAAAACACATCCAGCTGGCATTTCGCATCCTTGTCTAACAAGTAGCGTCGTACGCTCGCTCTCTGTTACTTTATTTCTAATACCTAGCATCTTTTAGGGTAGGAAACTGAGATTTGCGGGCTTTTTTGAAAAGGCAACTTTATATAGTTGAAAAGAAAAAAAAATTAGCTTTAATTTGGTATAAATAAAATGAGTGTACAGTATAAACGAAAAGATTGAACAAAAATATACCTGTGTACACCTGGCTGCTTGGAGGTTGCGGCTAAGCGATCAGCAGCAACTATAACTTTTCAGATCCCTTGAATACACTATTGTGAAGTGGTGTAGGTTTTATTTCCATATGATGTAAACGAAATGCCTTCCTTAAAGTAAATTAATAATAATTTAATTAATAATACTGGCGGGCATTTTCTAATTGGCACCTGATGAAAATTGACTTCTCCTAGCTGTGAAAATACTTAAAAATTAAATCTTATCAATCTACATTATTAATGCACTAATTTCGCAGCCGGATCCCGTACTAATAGGAATTCCATCCTCTCCAGTCCCTTTACCGCTTGGCGTTCTACTTAATGCGCTTACTATTTCCTCTATACTGATTTCGTCATTCATCGAACTTTCCTGTCCTACCTCACCTACTATTTCCCTAATCCATGGTCTTAAGTAGGCATGGGTAACACACAAAATTTCACTGTGTCGATACAGTAACACTGATACCGTGTGCTGTATCAACACACTGTTTCAATACAATTGTTTCATATGACACAGTAAAAGATTCACATACGCAATCGCAGTTTTGAAACGATTGCTGAAACGTGCTGAAATAGCAAGCGACACGTTTGCATGTGATACGTATACCATAGAGTGGCGATAGCGTTAGGCTTATAAGTTCTGCATAAACAGAGACAGTTCTCACATAAAATATAAAAATATTGTTTGAATTAGAAAATTATTTATTAGAACGATAAGTAATACATTAAATTTGTGTTAAAAAAATTAAAAGTGTGAAACTTGTTAAATAAAAAATAAAGTATAAATACAAGACGGATTATTTATTTACTTATACCTACATAAATAAAATATTGTTTTGCATTATTGTTTCTTGTCAGTTTCACATATCTATGGTTTCATCTTTTTAACCCACACTTCTATTATCTATGGGACTGGCTTAAAGTTGATTCGTTTGTAACTTGTAAGCAAGCTTGCGACTGTCTGATACGAAACGACAAACCGCGAAAAACGACATCAACCGATATAACACGACACAATGATACACTCTATGGCATCTGAAACCGTCTAACACTGACGACACGATGACACCCAACGATACCCACTGATTCCCATACAAGCGTACCTCAGCTCGCTCGTGTGTCGCAACTGTGTTAAGTGTCATTGGTTTCATATGAGCTGTTTCAACACACCTGACACACTGAAAAGTGTCAACACTTTTGTGTGATACGACACTGTGTTACCCATACCTAGTCTTAAGTTTATTATTCAAAATCTGCGATTCTTCCTGTATTTGATACAACAGCGTACTATAGTACCCAACCCACTGTTCCTCCTTTATTACATCTGATATTTGTATCCTTTTTTTTTGGTCTAAATTTATTGATTGCCTTCCACCACTCCGCCATCCCTTTAGCTTTATCAATCTCCTCCCAGTCTTCATGTTTTCTCTTTTGAATTTCCTCCCGTTCTAGTTTTTGCAATTTTTTCCCACAATCGTTCAGCGCCTCTTTTTTTTTTTTCATCGTCCTATCTTTTAGCCAAATTTTTAATAGCCCCCACATTTCGTTTTTAGGTTCATTACATGCATCAGAGAACTTTATATTATTGTATCTTTTATTAAACAACCCGTATCCTATTAATTTTATCAGACCCGCGTCTCTTGCTGCCCCCCATATTACATTTGCTAATTTCTCCCATTTCGTATTATCTCCCTCCCCTTCGTTCTTTAACCTGTCAGTCAGTGCGCCTAGAAAACTATTTACTTTATTTTTCTCCCACATTATTCTTTCATTCTTCGTAACGTATATTTGTTTTTCTCTCAATCGTCCATCGCTCATATCCTCCTTATTTACTTTAACTGAAAACGTAACCGGCATGTGATCAGACTGTATTCTTGTCACTATCTCTACACTCTCAACGCCATTATCACTACCCCTGTCAACCATTAGTACCAGGTCTATAACTGAGCCTCTAAATGCATTTTCTCCTACATACGTTATTCTTCCTTCCTCATCCCCTCTAATTCTACCATTTAACAGTACTAAACCTAGTTCCTCTGCTATTTTTATTAGCCTTTTTCCATTCTCATTTGTTTCATTATCCTGTGATTTTCTAAATCTATAGCCCACATCCTGTTCCTCTATTACATTGCAGATTTGCGCATTACCTATTCTCGAATTCATATCACCACATACAAATATTACCTCACATTCTCGCATTACCTTTTCAATAGTTATTTTTAGCTTTGTCTGCGATACTCATTGCTGTATTTATATATACTGATATTATACAAACTTTTTGCTCATCTTGTATTATCATCCCATAATCCCATTCATTCACCCTCCATTTGCTCTGCATGTTTTTCTTAATTCCTACTATCTGACCACCGGACAGTTTGCCTTTTTTGCAGCCGGCCTTCTTCTTTACAGCACTTAATGTCCAATACCTATAATTGCAACTTAACCTACGCACAGCTCCTATTGCACTATTTGAGTCTAACCAAGTCTCTTGTAGAGTCTTTAATTTCCCTTAATCTCTTCGTTTCATGTATATTCCACACCATAATTCTACACGTTCCACTGTTGACTCCATTACTCGCCATCTCATTCCCTTCGAAAGGTTCGTTTCTCCAGTACTGCCGTTTTTTCGTTGAATTTGTATGTTTCTCCGTCTATGTAAGTTTTTAAATATCCCACTTTTGTTCTCGCTCCCTTATCTTTTTCTGCTTTAGCCACTAGCCTTAGCCATTTCTGCACTTCTACTTTTCTTTTCGTATGGTCATCATCTATTCAAATATTAGAACCTTTAAGCATTCTTTTTTTATCTATCCCTTGTAACTTTTCTTTAAAATTCTCGAACTCCAAACAAACAAAGTTATCTTTACCCTGCTTTGACTTGAATTTATTTTCGTCAATGTTGAGAGCTTTCACGGTTTGTTTTACTAGCTCTTCTTTACTATAATTCTTTTCCATATCAATCTGTCTTACTATTAGGGGAGACCGGGGACAATTGTAACAATTTTTGTATGTTAAGGCACCATTTTTTTACGTATTAAGCGCGATGCCCTGAAATTTTAGAGAATTATAATCTTAAGTTTTATCTTTATTTTACGGGAGATAGAAATACATTCATTTTGCTAATAAAAAAATAATTTATATAGTAATGTCACTTGTTACATTTGTACCACCCCTGGGTACAAATGTAACAGACCTGGGGACAATTGTAACAATTTCATATATAACACAAAAATTGTAATAACAGTAAAAAATATATTCTTTTATTATATAAAAAACTTAAACATATGGCCGGTGTAACAAAAATCAACTTCAAAGACAACACTCTTAAAGTCGTAAGCGATAAAATCAATCCCTGCAGTTAATGCAGTAAAAAAATAAGTCTGCGTCATCATCTCTGCATTCGGAATGGGCCCAGCCCTTGCAGTCTTGACATTGCACCCACTCCTCACCATGTCTGTCATTGGAATAGGGCCCCAGACAATATAAACATATGGCGTCATCGTCATCATCCGAGGAGCTTAATTAATTTCCCTTTTTTTCTTTGAAATTTTCCTTTTTACTTTATTGGCGTTATTTTTCTTAACTTTGGCTGCTTCCTCTTGAAGTGCGATCTTCTCTGGCGTTTCTGTCAATATAGCTGTTTTCCACTTTCTCCTATTTGTGGTATTTTTCTTGAGAGTCGTGGGAGCTTTTGGAAAGGGTCGAATGCTTTCTAATAAGTCTTTGGAAGAATTTAATTCATCGGTTTGCCTGGATATTGATGATGAAAGTCCCGATTCCTTATTTGTTGAAATACTCTCGGGCACTGTTCTCTCGTCATCAATTTCTTTAGATGTGGACAGCTCTGGTTTTTTGGATGTGGATGGTGTAGGTTCTCTAGACGTAGATAATACAGATTCGGCGTCAAAAATCGGGTGAATTATTTCTGCAGGTGTTCTGTCTATTAAATCACCATCAGTGGGATCGAATGGCTTATCAGTTGGTAAAGACGGGGCAAACTCATGATCTTGAAAAACATCCCGATTGAAAGGGCTAATCCCGCTCACTTTAAAACTACTTATTATATTGACTGGTGTGGTAGCTTTTGGTAGTGCTTCAGCAACAAGTCCGGGTAAATCGTAAATGGTCATAGTTTGACTGGGATTATTTTTCATCCAAGCATCCATACAATTGTTCAAATATGCTTTTAATGGACCATAGACACTTCTGTCTAAGGGCTGTAGCTTATGCGATGTATGGGGAGGGAATGATAGAAGAACAATGCCATTCTCTCGGCAGAAGTCGATTGTTTTCAAACCGAGATGTAATCTATGATTATCCAATATTAATAAAATCTTCTTTTCAAGAGAAGGTCTTGTATATTTTGCAAAATGTTTTATATAGGTGAAAAAAGTTTCGGTATCCATCCAACCAGAACCATTGGCTTCTCCGATTGAACCAACTGGAGCTCGAGTCATGAAGTACGGCTTGAACCGCTTCCTAGGAAGTATGAACATTGGCGGAATTGTGTTCCCTATGGCATTCACAGCTATACACAGGGTAACTAATGTTCCTCTTTCCGCAGAGGTAACTGCTCCTACTTGTTTAGTGCCCTTGATAGAGACAATTTTGCTCGGTTTTTGTACAGTAGTTACCCCTGTTTCGTCTACATTATATATATTGGCAGCCTCAAAGTCATCCTTATCGATAATGTGGGATTTCTCTTCATAAAATTGGAAAACCAATCCCTTGATCCCAATTTTGTAACATGCCATTGCTCTGGAACTTTAATGCTTTTTCTTATGCTAAATTCGTATGCGAGAGAACGAACATCAGATGGTGTAAGCCCAAAATACAAGTCAGCCGAACTGCGTATATATTCACAAAATATTAACTCGTCTTCTAAAGGTAATATTTTGTTATGCGAATTGTAACCAACATTAGGCTCATTAATGCCACTTTTCACTTTTTTGATATCTGTGCAGGGTTACGTGACAAATTTTAAATTGTTTTGCAGCTTCCCTTTCGGAGACACCTTGATTTAAAACAAGTGCAGTTGCCTGTTGTAAGTGGACCCTAGATGGGCCTCTTTCAGTTCTTTTGACTCTCGAACGTGGCATTTTTCTGCAACAAAACGTATTCCGGCATCAGCAAAACTGAACTTTCATTACCTAATAATAGGGGACGATTGTTACATGTTACAATAGTCTCCCAGCCTAGTGTTACAAATGTCCCCAGCGTCCATTTTATTGTAAAAAATTAATTTACACAAACAAGCAATTTAATTATTGATAGATAATTTTTGCAGCGAACAATGCCATATTTAATTAAGACATAGACAAAATTTAAGCTCAGTTACTGCACATTTATTTCCCTTATTAACAAAATACTAGAGTACAAAAACATTACTTACGGTTTAAAATTTTGAACATCTGCACATAGAAACAACTATAGCACAACTGGCGCGTTAAAACTACAGCGACACGTACCTCTTACCTTAACTGCGCCACACACATAGTGGCGCGAAATTTGCATCACGCCAGCAATTAATATGGCCGATGTGTTACAATTGTACCATGTTACAATTGTCCCCGGTCTCCCCTACATTATTTCTTCTTTTTTTCCTTCTAATTCATATTTCCAATGTTCATATGTAATCCCTTTCGGTGCTGTCCTTCTAGAACTCTCACCCCCATTTACTATACCGCCAGACCACGCACCAGCTGTCATCTGAGTTGTTCTGTCTTCATCACTCTGTTGTTGCAGTTCTTCATTATAATTTGGTACCTCATTTTGTTCTACCACCCTGCATCTCTTTTTCATGTATTTTCTCCTTGCTTTTATTTACATCTTTTAGTTTATCCTCTAAAAGACTTATTTTCTGTCGCAGTTTTTTAATTTCTTCTACCAAGTAACTTTTTTCCTTCCTATTCTCTTGCTCTCGTCTCTTTTTTTCTTTCTTCGTTTCCAACACAACTTCATATAACTTTCCAATGTCCTTTTTAATAATTAGAGTTCTTTTATCACCATATTCATGTTGTTTGGCGTGCTCTTTTTGTCATTGATGTAGATGTTTTCGTCTTCTTCTTCTTCTTGTTCCACATCCTCAGCGCCATCTTTGTCCAACTCCTTGTTTGTTATCAAACTCTCTATACTTTCAGCCTCTGCCGTTTCGTCGCTTCTGTTGCTCAACATATTCCTCTTCGTCATATTTGCATCGCTGAGCATCATGCTGCACCCTCTATCGTCGGTGGTCACAAATCTCAGTAAGCTTCCTTCTTTACCCACCTTGCGCTTTTTCGGTGGGCGCCCAGGCCCTCTCTTTTTTCGGACTATTGCCTGCATAACCTCTATTATTCTCCTTTTTATTTATTAATTTTTCACTTGCCTGGTCTTCTCTTCTTTTTACTTTTTACCCAATTTAACGGGAACTATTTACTCTTTACGCAATCACCTTTTATGGGCTATTCACAACTTATACACTTTATTTTTTCACTTCAACATCTAAGCGTCACTTAATACGACCACTCACCCGCCATCCTCACATAGAGTCCATAACGTTTGAGTAATTAATATTGTTATATTGAGCATATCTTTTTATTCAGTTTAATGATGCTTTCGTTAGAACAAATTTAACATTGTCAAGTTAAGAATATTATTTTAATCATAACCACATAATCAATGCAACTATAAACTTTTTTCCGTGTATATATTTCAGTTGCCAACATTAGGGGACATTGTGGCAGAACTGCCACAAAGTTCCCCCGAGTTGACGAGTCCGGGGGACTTTGGAGCAGAATTGTCACATTCTCCCTCGGACTTGCCAACTTCAGGGGAAATTGTGGCAGAATTGCCACAAAATTCCCCTGAGTTGGCAAGCCCGGGGGGCTCCATTAAAACACTTTTTATATAAGCAAAAATTCTACTCTTTGTCACCTTATGGTCACTTAACTTTGTACTGTATATCTGAAAGTTTGAAAGTTCAATCAATCAACATCTACATAGACTACGCAATAACTTACACTATCATATATTTCAGTGGCCACCGTATGGGTGGCCACTGTAACAGCATTCTCCGTTAAATATTGGCGAATTTTACCTTTCGTCTCTTCTTTCTGAAAAGTAAAACACTTCTTTGTAGCAAGTAATAATACCAATAAACTATAACTTACTAGGCCTCGTTTTATAGGAAAGACTGGATTGCTAGTCTCCTCCATTTTAACTTTATTCATTGTACAATAATATCGCCAAAATTTATTTAATAACCACAAATTAATGATGTTTATGGGTCTATATCTATATGCCCGTTGATCGGATCCAGTAGGTGCGTTCGGCTTTGCAACTCTTTCTGATCTATTCAATTTTTTCTCGGTCCTGTTGTTCGAC
>CM055662.1:18559530-18811305 GCA_029378335.1 Agrilus mali
TCATGATTCATATTCACTTGGGGTTAGGGATTACATGTTTGAAACAAGAAATTTTTGGAACTGAAAGGTCCCTGAAGTGGTGCAACTATTGGAAAATTGACACTGGGATTTTTGGCATTGGGGATGATCATTGACCACTTTAAAACAGAGAATCTTTAGGACTAGAAGGGTTCTTATTGGGACATCATGATTCATATTCATTTGGGGTTAGGGATTACATGTTTGGATTAAGGAATTTTTGGAATTGGAAGGTGCCTGAAGTGGTGCAACTATTGGAAAATTGACACTGGGATTTTTGGCATTGGGGATGATCATTGACCACTTTAAAACAGAGAATCTTTAGGACTAGAAGGGTTCTTATTGGGACATCATGATTTATATTCATTTGGGGTTAGGGATGACCGATTGTAAAGAAGAATCTTTAGAACTAGAAGGTACCACAACTTCTTCATTCTTGTTTGATACTTCTCAGTAATTTGACAATTTGGCAATAGAATTGAATGAACAGAACTAAACAAATTTAGAAATCGACCTTTGTTCCATAGACACAGAACAATTTGTTGAGGAGTCTACTCAATTTTGTAAAATAATTAAACTCTTGCTAACCCATAATACCATAGCATAATGTATAACCCAAAAAGGTTTTGGATCTAGGCTTTTAATTTCAACTTACAGTTTAACAAACGGATCCGAAAACCCATTATTATCCATAGGTAGTAGGTTGGCACATTTTACAATTGTCACCAAGAGTGCTCTTCTTTTGGTGCTGTAACAGAGACACAGTAATATTTGACCTCTCGACCAAAGGTCATCGTCAAACCACGGGGTCAAATCGGGATGTGGGAGTGGACCTTTCTGTTCTGATCGGAGTGCTTCCAGGGGCAATGTCAACTAGTAATTAAAAAAAAAGAAATACTAACGTTAGAAGACATTACCACAAATAACTTTACCTAACTTAAAATGATTTTTCTAAAAATTCTTTAACTAGATGTCTTACATACATATATCGTGTTTTGGATCTTCAATTTTGCTAAATGAACTCTGGTCTCCCCCATGTAGTCGTGTCCAAATTTGTCATCGTCCATGACCAAAATGTGCAACGTCTTCTTTGCCAGATCATCTTCAGTTATGTCATAGAAGGTCAAATTCTCATTGAACTCTGGATTTCTTGTCTTGTGCACTGTTTTGGTCCTTAACCTAAAATAGACATTTTGTGAATGACCTTTTTTTTGAGCATTCTTAATGTGTAATTGGATACTCACCTTGTGGAAGTTTTTGTGGTTGGAAGAATGTCGATTTTGCAAAATGGGTCTGCAAGTCCATTTATGTCCATCGAGGGTAAGTTCTTTGCTCTGTAAATGGCGCAGTGAAGGGTTAGTTTGATGGGGTCGTAGGTTAAGGAGAATTCCATGGTGCCCACGGAGGAATCGTTGTGTTTGAAAGTTGACGTTGACTCTTCAGACGTCTAAAATTTAAGAAATGAGACGGATGATTCATCTGAATCAAATTAGTTCCTTTGTTACTTCCAAAAGTTTTATGATAGACTTTAGAATTTACATTCCCAACATGATAAATACTTTTTATATTTTACTAGCCATAAAATTAGCTTCGCTCAGGAAAGGAGAGCGTGTTTTTATTTGGTTATACTCTTAAACCTTCTGGAGAATTCTGGAAGACTCTCACACCTTCTAGAGCACACTTTAAAACCTTCTGGAAAATTCTATAACATTCTGGAGCCTTCCTAAAAATTCTAGAATACTCTCGAATCTTTTAGAGCACTCTATAACCTTCCGGAAAATTTTTATACATTTTCGAGCCTTCTGGAAAATTGTAGAACATTATCGAACCTTCTGTAGAATTCTGGGAGGCATTCAAACCTTACAGAACACTAATACGTTCTGTAAAGTTCTAGAACATTTCCCAACCTTGTGGGGAATTCAATACTCAAACCTTCTAAAACACTCTATGAGTTTCTAGAAAATCCGAAAACATTCATGAATATTGTGAATAATTCTAGAATATTCTTAAACCATCTGGAAATTTCTAGAATATTATCATATTTTGGAAGATTCTCGAACCTTTTAAAACTCTACAATCATCTGGAAAATTTTAAAACCTGGAAAATTCTGGAAGACTCTCGAACCTTTTAGAACTCTACAATCATCTGGAAAATTTTAAAACCTTCTGGAAAATTCTGGAAGACTCTCGAACCTTTTAGAACTCTACAATCATTTGGAAAATTGTAAAACCTTCTGGAAAATTCTGGAAGACTCTCGAACCTTTTAGAACTCTACAATCATCTGGAAAATTGTAAAACCTTCTGGAAAATTCTGGAAGACTCTCGAACCTTTTAGAACTCTACAATCATCTGGAAAATTGTAAAACCTTCTGGAAAATTCTGGAAGACTCTCGAACCTTTTAGAACTCTACAATCATCTGGAAAATTTTAAAACCTCCTGGAGAATTTTGGAAAACTCTCGAACCTTTTAGAACTCTACAAACATCTGAAAAATTTTAAAACCTTCTGGAAAATTCTGGAAGACTCTCGAACCTTTTAGAAGTCTACAATCATCTGGAAAATTTTCAGACCTTCTGGAAAATGCTGGAAGACTCTTGAACCTTTTAGAACTCTACAATCATCTGGAAAATTTTTAAACCTTCTGGAAAATTCTGGAAGACTCTCGAATCTTTTAGAACTCTTCAATCTACTGGAAAATTTTAAAAACTTCTGGAGAATTTTGGAAGATTCTCGAACCTTTTAGAACTCTACAATCTACTGGAAAATTTTAAAAACTTCTGGAGAATTTTGGAAGATTCTCGAACCTTTTAGAACTCTACAATCATCTGAAAATTTTCAAAACCTTCTGGAAAATTGTGGAAGACTCTTGAACCTTTTAGAACTCTACAATCATCTGGAAAATTGTAAAACCTTTAGGAAAATTCTGGAAGTTTTTTGAACCTTTTAGAACTCTACAATCATCTGGAAAATTTTAAAACCTTCTGGAAAATTCTGGAAGACTTCTGAACTTATCGAACACTAAAAAAAATCTTCCGGAAAATTTAATTTCATTCTCTCATATGAAGTCTTTTGATATGATACCCTTTTGACCGTCATATCTATAAAAACAACCCTTGTAGCTGAAAACCGAAACCTTCTTTACAACCCTCATGGGGTTGCGAGGTTCGGTTGCACGGACTTTGCACACTTACTTTTATAACATATATTGATTATAATTTTGCACTTTATGTGATAAAAACTTCACGACTCCAACAAAGATATAAGAAATTCACCCCCAAGGAAATCTATTCCAATGAGTTCAGTTTCATTTCGCCATTCTTTTCTGCAATTCTCTTGAGACGTGAGTGAATTTAATTTACTTTTAAGTGCCAATAGTGTCGACTGTTTTAAATCAGTTTCACTTTCTTTTAGTGATAAATTTAAATCGTGGTTGTCCTCAATAATGCTTCCAGGTACCTACATTAAAATAAAAATTAGAAAGATTCTTCTGGAAAAGGTTGAGAAGGTGGTGGATTATCGATTTTCTAACCTTTACTTGACCAATAATTCTTTTCATTTTACTTATTATGCTCATTCACTTAATTTATGTCAAACGATTTTAAAATATCCCTGTTTAACTTTATTAGTGTTCAGTATATAAAGGGTTTAATTTTACGTAACGAATGCTTTGACTGCCGTTATTTTAATTTCGAATCATTCGTGAGCTGTGGAATTTAATTAGTAGGTAACGGACGGGAGAATAGACTCACTTTGTAATTACTTGTTCCCGCGTTGTTGCAGCAGCTGTAACTAGGGGAGACCCGTTCTTCGCTTCGGGCATCACTCCAGTTCAACTCTGACATTGAGCGACTTGCCATCGAGTCTCTCCTGGATGATATCGTGCCCAAATCCATTCCAGCTTTTTCGGCTTGGTCGTTTGACGTGGCAGTCATTGCCAGGTCGTCCCAAGTTCGGGTCGCGGTTAACGTTGCACCGGAAGTTCCTGTACATCTACATAAAGGACGATTCAACGAATCAATTTTAATTAGTCATAAAATTCCGATACATTGTCACGATTTAGTTTTGTACCAATGCTAGAGTTTTCAAACTAATTTTCATTTAACGCTTTATCAGAGAAATAATGCAATAACTTCGGGTATGAAACAATACCTACAATATTGGTTGCGAACGTGACGTACCGGCTGCATTCTGTTGTTGTATTTATTGTGCAAATGCTGGCCGTGTCCTTGGACGATTGGGATTCACCGGAACTTGTCTGTCGAGTGAATGGCGTGTAATTTCCGCTTCTCCTATGACAATACTCTCTGTTGAACAGCAGCTGATTTTGGGAACGTGGCGAAATTTCCAATGGATCTGAAATACAAATAAAAATATAATGATGAGCTACTTCAACTCTTCTCAGAAATTATTTACTACAATTTTTATAAAATCAATAAAAATTCTCGGCAACCCATTATACAAGTAATTGTCACGCATGATGGGTTGCCTACCGGCGCGTCACAATACGCCTTGCTTCGAGTTTCAACATCGTAATATTACGTTTTGAGTCCATTATTTGCGTCTTTATTAAATTCTTCCAACTCCAGGAAATTGAAATAGTTTTTAGTGCAATATTGCGACGTTTATTGCAACAACACTGCACTTTATTATGTTCTCAACGTAATAAAGTCATTTCCGGGAATACAATCGAGATGTATTCACGTTCATTTATGAGATAGATATCTTCCTGTTATTATTTCTGTGTTTATCTACAGATCAAAGGGAATTGAATTAAATTTTGTTTTGTGGAATGTCTTCATTAGTTCAGTTGTAAACCCTTGTGAAAAATTAGCACACATAAATTTCTTCCTTACCGTACGTGCTTTCTGTGTTTGAATTAGTTCTTTGCTGTAACCGATTCCAGCTCTTGGAATCGTCGTCTGAGCTGCTGTCGTCGATGAAATCCCTCTGTCTGAAATTCGACCCGGGGCGGTATGAATTACGATTCCATTTCCTTCTCGAGCCGAACGTAAGATTGGGAGGATTCGACTGGCCTCCAGGCAGAATGTACTTGGGGAAGCTCTTAAAAAACCACGCGCCAGACTTTTTCCAAATCTCACGCGTTTCGGAACATATCATACAGAGCCACGTCTCCTTTGATGGGCTGAAACATCGAGAACACCACAGCTTTAATTACAATATGGCGGACGCCTCAAAATGATGGTGGACCTCCAATTAGGAGGTAACCCGTCAGCAACTGTCTTAATGTAAAATAAAACTGATGATTGATTATAACGTACCTGTTAATAGTTTTATTGTTTGTTGTTATTTCGACGGCACATTTGTTACATGCGGGTTTTCGACAGTCGACACAAACGACCTTGTTGCCTCCCAATATTCGAAATTTTTCTCCGCACAGCAGGCACTGACTCGGTCCACGTCCCAAAGCACCCCTTTGAAGCTGTTCCAAACGATCGATAAGCCTTCCGATCTGTTAAAAAAATACCCCATTTTCAGACGAACGGTTTCCTAATCGCTTATTTACCTACTGAAAATGTCACTGGTTGATGTAAATGATGAAAACATCAACGAATTAATTTGGATATACTGGAATATATTTGGTGTTTTGACAAATTTTGTTTGAGGGAGGTAAATAGAAAATTGATTGGTGTTGATAGGTTTTAAAAATTAGAACATCAAGTGGAAATAAATTGAAAGTTATTAAACTACTTATGCAGGCATTCAAAGACAGCTTAATAATAATATTTTTATTTAAAGACTAGACTAAATTTAAGATTATTTTGTTCAAGATTCTAAGACATACAATACATCATTTCAATTTTGATCTTTTGAGTTCCCTATTTGTAGATTTAATTTTGTATTGATGCTTGCATAAAGTAACTGATTATTAATGAACGTAGAAGAGGATATGAGTGATGTACTTCGTCCATCTGGACGATCGTTCCACCTCGAAGTCCCCGCAGCGACTGACTGTAGAGTTGCTGTTGCTGTAATTTATACTGCGCATCGATAGGCGTCGATCCCGCCCCCTCGTCACGCCCACCGCTACGCAGTATAAATAGCAGCAACAGCAACTCTACAGTCAGTCGCTGCGGGTACTTCGAGGTGCACTTTTCGTCCACGCAGTCAACCCATCGGTCCACTGATGATTTAATCAGCAAAACACGATCCATTAGTTAAAATTGTAATCCTTTACGAAGCTTTGCTCTTTTTATACCTTTATAGACTGTAAATATCAAATGAACTTTGCAATTTAAACTACATTTAATTTTAATTTTTTTATTTATAGACTTTAGGCTCAATTAAAACGTTAAAGAAAGTAATAAAAAATTCTTAATAAAATAGAGTATTTTCTTTTCTTTAAGATTTTAAGACATACAAAACATTATTTCAATTTTGATCTTTTGAATTTCCTCTTTGTAGATTTAATTTTGTTTTGATGTTTGCATAAAGTAACCGATTATTAATGAACGTAGAAGAGGATATGCGTGATGTACTTCGTCCATCTGGACGATCGTTCCACCTCGAAGTCCCCGCAGCGATTGACTACAGAGTTGCTGTTGCTGTAATTTATACTGCGCATTGATACGCGTCGATCCCGCCTTCTCGTCACGCCCACCATTGCGCAGTATAAGTACCAGCGACAGCAACTCTACAGTCAGTCGCTGCGGGTACTTCAAGGTGCACTTTTCGCCCACGTAGTCAACCCATCGGTTCCACGGATGATTTAATCCGCATACCACGACTTATTAGTTAAAATTGTAATCCCTTACGAAGCTTAGTTTCTTTTACACCTTTATATACTGTTTAAATGTCGAAAATTAACTTATTATTGTTGTTCTATGAATATTTTTTTGTGGAGGCGGATAAATTGTTTTCTCCGTTATTTTTTAACAAGTTCATCAAAATAATTGGCTTAAGGACATAATTAGGGAATGTCATTTTTTTCTTTTTCGTAATAATAAATAATCAAGTCGTCTGCCTACCCTTTCTTGCTCCAAAAGGTCAATTTGTTCGGCTTTCTTGATTACTTCTATAATAGTTGCTTGTTCGTCTTCTCTTAATGGTAAAGAATTGTCCCTTTGAGGAGCGGGACCACGCTCTAACGATGCTGTTTTCATACTCCATCCCGTTTTTAATCTATTTAAAAAGAAAAGGGAAAATAAATATTATTCATAGAAACTGCAGTTTAAAAGGTTTCAGTAAGACAATGAGAACAATGAAGGCGCACGGGGGTAAACGTATAAAGGGCAAAGGGGACGTTCAACTGCAGAGCACTTGTTTGTGTAAGAAAATTATTACCAAATACTGAGCCTTACCAACTCCAATAAGATTTAGGGTTAAATTATATAAGTTGGGTTAGGTAAGGTTATGTTAAAATAGTTTACATTAGGTTAGGTGAGTTGATATGAGGTTAGGTTAGGTTAGGTTTTATTAGGTTGGGTTAGGTTAAATTTGAAAAAGTTTCTTGAGGTTAAAATTTTTTGAATGACTTCTGTGGTCAATATGTATAGAGAGATAGATGTGAAAACGCAAAAGTCAAGTGTCAGGATGTTTTCCTAGGAAAACTTTCGTGATTATTTTTTTAACAAACTGACTTTATTATTTTTATCATTCGCTCAGACAGGGAAGTACTTTTCCAATAAGAATTTTGTGGATTGTGATTGTATCATTTCTATTTCATTTACCTACGTACTTTCTACTATCAGAAATGGAAGCAAAAGTTTCTTTTTATGACACCAACTCTACTTTTTTTTAACAACAAAAATAAAAAAAGAAACGCGTATTGTGGGTAGTTCCTAAAATATAAGTCTTCATCAATGGCACAAGCGGTTTAGTTTCATTTATTTTTAGAAAACGTTTTTATCTCGATTTTTCTTCCCTTTTATTTACGAGTAGAACGAAAGCCTGAAAATTTAGCTTCTAAACGTCACATACATTGTAAATATATAAATAATGGTTGATTCTGTTCAAACAACTTTCTTCGTAAATACTTATAATATGTATCTAAGTATGTAAAGTACATAAGCATTCTTTAGAAGTTTATTTCATTTTCACTCTACGTCTTCGGATTATTGTTATTATTACATATTATTATTATTATTACTACAACACGAACGTTGTTGTATTTAATAAATAGATTTGTGGTTAATATAAAAGGGTGAAATATAAGCGGCTTATTGTCATAAGAAGAGAATATTCGCCCTGTCTGGAAACGAGGTACTTGTACTCGAATTTAGATAGTAAAGAAGTTATGAAACGGTTTATACGTTTGTATGTTTGCTGGGACGATACAGAAAATTAATTCCATTAGAGTGAGTTAAGAAAGGAAGGATTATGTAAGAATTATTCAGCTTTATTTATTATAGTGTGCATGACCATTGTTGAAACAATTATATGACATAAGTCAAACCTGCTTAGGGGTTGTAAACTAATAAACTCATTTAACCAAATTTTTACTGTGAGTCAAATATTTAAGTGTTTTTGGTATCATGCTATTGTTTTTTCCGAAATTCATACAGGGTGTTCCGAAAACAAATCTTAATGTTGAGAATTTCAGATAATAACAATTTTCTTATTTTAAATGGAACACCCTGTATATTTTTACATACTAATTTGAATACAGATTTTTATTATCAATCGTTTGGTATGTAGGTACCCTATACCTATCATTTACCCTTAAGAAAATATTAATGATTGTTGTAAATAGATGTAACGTAACCTAACCTAACCTAACTTAACCTACAAATTTTCTGAAGGAATCTACAAAAATAACAACTTAGAGAAGCATTTCCTCCAGGAGCGTTTCTACCTTCCCTTATTTCACTATATGCAGCTCACTTTTGGACCATTTCTTTTGCTGAAGAAGTTAAACATAACCTCACTAATTTACCTACCATGTGATAAGATAACATCAATATCTACCGATATAGACGAGATTATCAAATAAGCGTGCTTCTCTTTTAACCCTAAGTTACTACTTATTTAACAAAAACTTGTTTGTGGATGCAGGTCACGATTTGATCGTTACATTTCGTTATTTCGTAGCATGCAATAATGGTCCTCGTTATTAAAAGACCTTTTCGTGTCAATCCCCTGATAAAAGTACCAACTGTATGTCGACTGAAATTGGATTTACGGGTAGTCAATTCGCCTCCCGCTCGGATTTGGTTCAGTTGTTATTTTTTTTCCATTTACCACACCCCACGCCCTTAATACGTACGTACGTGGATACTTGCGGCTCCCTATAAGGCATTGCGTGCTGTCAGCAGCCTGCTGTTTACCGTAATAATCAGAAGTTTATTGGGCGTTAACAAGGGCTGAGTTTGCCTTCTTTATCGAATTACTTCTCTAAACAATACAGAGTGATGGCAATTTATTTCATTACGTGCTTAACCACCGGATTTTGTGTGAAATTGGTGATCACATACGAGTATCACATCTATACAGGGTTTTTCAAGTTGATGGGCTATTAGAAGTATATGAATTAGTAGAAGGAATTCAATTCTGAAACTTGGGCTCATTTGGTTATTGTTTATGCCGCTTCTTTTAAAAATATTTTCAAGTTCGATTTACATCCGGTTATACCGGAAGTCGATACCAACTTTGTTATTTTAAATGGAATGGTATATTTTTTACGCTGAATTCGAATAAAACGTGTAATTCTAAGGTAAGTTTGATAACCAACTTGTACACCTATGACGATCGGTTTCTGAGTTAAATTAATTTATAGAAAAAAAATCGCTACCGCAACCCAAATTATAAAAAATCATAACTTCCACAAAATACGACTAAGAGTGTTGAAATTTTTACTAGTAATAGCTGAATATTAGTGCTAACGCCTTGACAAAATTGAACTAAATAATTTATACAGGGCGTTCAAAATAAAATTCTAAAATTGAAAAACTTCAAACACGAATTACCTCGTTTTTTTAAACGGCACCTACTATTTTTTATTTTTTCAATCGATTCCTTTTTTTATCCTCTTTCGATCCATATGGATACTTCCTATTTTATTTGAAAATTTTGGAATAATTTTGAATTTTTACTTAAAATAGGAAGTATCCATATAGATCGAAAGAGGATAAAAAAAGGAATCGATTGAAAAAATAAAAAATAGCAGGTGCCGTTTAAAAAAACGAGGTAATTCGTGTTTGAAGTTTTTCAATTTTAGAATTTCATTTTGAACGCCCTGTATAAATTATTTAGTTCAATTTTGTCAAGGCGTTAGCACTAATATTCAGCTATTACTAGTAAAAATTTCAACACTCTTAGTCGTATTTTGTGGAAGTTATGATTTTTTATAATTTGGGTTGCAGTAGCGATTTTTTTTTTCTTATAATTAAATTAACTCAGAAACCGATCATCATAGGTGTACAAGTTGGTTATCAAACTTACCTTAGAATTACACGTTTTATTCGAATTCAGCGTAAAAAATATACCATTCCATTTAAAATAACAAAGTTGGTGTCGACTTCCGGTATAACCGGATGTAAATCGAACTTGAAAATATTTTTAAAAGAAGCGGCATAAACAATAACCAAATGAGCCCAAGTTTCAGAATTGAATTCCTTCTACTAATTCATATACTTCTAATAGCCCATCAACGTGAGAAAACCCCTGTATATATATATATAGGTATATTAATAATTTGTTCTTACTTTATATCTTCCTCCACACACTTACATATACTGAACAAAAAATATTATCTTCATGTCATATTTTATTTCATTTATTGAGTGACTGGAGAACAACGCAAAAATAATATAATTAACATTTGTGCTAAATTAATTCCTCCCCCCCGCCCTTTGTTTTGTTTTCATTCCAGCCCCGGGTTAACTGAGGTTGTTAATTTTACGACAGCAGCACTCGCTATTATGTACCTTAGTAGTTACATTATGCTTCATGACGTCACGTCAATGGATAATAAAATATTTATGAGCTGACTTTTATCATAAAGATTACTTACCATACAGGGACATTAAAATAGGGGCAGTTGGTAACCTTTTAGTTGTCGTAAAATCAAAATTACTTGAGCTCAAAACAATATTCTTATATGGCGCTTGGTTAGGTTATCTTTATGGCGGCTATAACACAGGAAGTTGTAGGTATTGACCGAGTTAAGAGAGGGAAATAAATGTAGATACTGTTGTGTTCTTCTTAGTGATGTAAAGTATCGAGTTGGACTTTGAAAATCGTCTTGAAGACGGCCCTGCATAATGACTATAGATACATGTAGACAATGTCTATGAATTTTAGCTACAGTTAGAATCAGTTGAGTAACCTAGCAGCATGGTCTAGTCGTTTAGATTGCTGCTTAGCATTCAGGAGGTCACCGGTTCGATTCCGGGGGCGGCCAGCTAAGTTTTTCTGTGGTTTTCTTGAATCATTTAGGCAAATGCTGGGGTAGTAATATTTCCCATTACTTATCTTCTGTCTTTATTTCGTCCATGTCATCTTTCTCCCCCAAATTACCACCCACCCATTTCCACGATTCCTAAAGGAGGCTGAAGAGGGCTTTCTGCCCTACCGTTTCAACTTTGCACAAGAGTGTGGGTCGGGGGGGGGGGGGGACAACTCGCGCACCAATATTGGTGGAAATGAAACACCCAAAAGTTTAAAAGTTTGACCAGGAGGGCAGATCTGGATAGATGGTGAGCTGGGGTGTCATTGCTGAAGTAGTTTGTAAGTCGACATTGACTGAAAGAGTTTTAGAAGCATTTTTTTATTACTCTTTATTTATTTATTTTTTTTCGTGAACACAAAATGACAGTATTTATTTCTATTCTTCACTTATTTAACTGTTTGTGAGACTCAAAAGGTCTTTTTCAACGTTTAATTTATTCACTCATTTTATTTCCGGACTTTCTAACCCTGACGTACAAAATAAAAAAAGAATTCCTCCCTTTGCATGTCTAAGTAAAATTCTGTTTTGTAACTTTGGGGCTTCTGAATAGAAAATGTTTCTGAAAATTATTCACATTACAAATGATTTGTTTCTTTAAGGTAATAAAAGTTGTGGCTCTAAATGAAACTATTCTGGAATCTTCAAGATTCTATTTTTTAATTTTCTGGTGAGAACCTAGCTTAGAGTACGAAAAAGGAGGGGACGCTTAATGCTGTGCTTCTGATGATAAAAATTGTGACTAACGCCATTTTTTTGGTGCCAAATGTTGTGTGAATAAAATTGGAAATAGTATGAAAAGTAGAACGAACAAAAAAGCTCAAACCCCAACGCCAAAACACGACAGTTTAGTTATCCGATGCATTTTTCGGTAACGTGGTTACCTTCTTCAGGGACTGAAGGGAACTAAACCTAAAAGAGAACTAATATTAATATATACTGAAAGTTGTTAAGGTTCAGTGAACATGGTTCAGCAGCAATAGTGATGATGTTCAATGGACCTTGACAATAACAAAAAATAATAATTAAACTAGACTAAATAGCGGAGATCCAGGGATAGGACCCTTGTCATCGTTAAGTAAAATTTGGTTATTTTTACAAATGTATAAACTTTCAAAACTATCTAGTAGACAATTATTCCTAACTTCCTTAACTTATTTAAGATTATTAATATTAATATTATGTTCTTCAGTAAGAATATGTTGGGCAACACTAGATTTTTCGGCTCTACCAAACCGTGCATGAGCTAAATGCTCCTTGAACCTAGTTTGGATCGAGCGTCTAGTTTGTCCAATATATTTTTTACTACAGTCATTACAGCTAATTTCATATATCCCCGACTTTTCTAAGAAAGGAATTTTATCCTTGGGGTTACCGAGGAGAGTTTGAAGTGAGTTACCACTTGAACTGTAGGCAATGCGAAAACCAAGTTTACGAAAAATGCCTTCGAATCCTCGAGTAAATCTTGGCTCGTATGGCATAGTAATAAACTTGGCCTTACTGGTGTCTGTTTGAAGAGTCGAAGATCTTAAAACAAAATTCTTAAATTTAATCTTATTAAATAACTTATCAATGATGTTACTATTGTAACCATTGTCAATCGCAATTTTCTTAATTGTACAAAGTTCCTTATGATATCTACTTTTACTAAGAGGACAAACTAAGCAATCTATGTACAAGGAAATTAAAAAAGTGTTGTGTAATTTATTTATGATTTTTAAGACAACAACATGGTTATTTGTTCTTCTCACTTATATGTAACCTCAACTCGAATGCAAAGCAGGAGTGCCACTCCAATTTCCCTTTAGGAATCGTGCAATTGTTAGGGATTGTTTACAGCATTCGTTAACGCATCTTTTTTTTAGCAGTCTCTTCTTCTTTGTATACCACATAATTTTATTTGGATTATTTAAATTTGGATATGAACGTGGTAGATAAATATCTGTAACGATGAAAGCTCCAAATTTAATATTAATTACAAGTTCATGTGGACAGATGTTAACATGTTAAGGCTTCATTTCAATATGAATCATCCGATCATACATAATTACATGGGAACATGCAAAATGGTTATCTGATAAAATTGCGATGATAAACTATTGATTGCAATTAATCCTCAATGTTTATTTCATAAAATACGTTGCACAAGTAATTTCATTTCTGAGTACCTACATGTGGGTATAGTGTGGTCTACAGAGGAAGAAATTTGCCTATAAAGGCTTCGTATATAGTGACAAACCATTTGCTATGTCCCAACTGTATTAAATGTGCAGTTACTTTTATATTTGATTGTTTAGAACCATAAGGTTACGGTATGAAAAGATAACAGAAACGAAATTATTGTTGTCGTGGTCGTCTCCATCATTTTATCCTCATCTAAAAATACCCTGCAAGGTTATTCTTAACCCTTAATATATTTTCTATTCGTTTAATAGGCGTGAAGTTTCCTCTATTTTTTTAATAATATTTGTCCTTTTTCTTCCATGACGCATAAGTTGAAAAAGAGTTTCTTGATCTAAGTAGAGCTAAAAAGTTTAATGAAATTGTTAACTTGTCCTAATTAACTTCAACTTTTTCATTTTCCTTCAAGTTCGCATCTTCGTGTCGTAGACAGCTACTTCTTATTAGAATTGTAAATGAATTTTTGGATTTTCTTTCGCGTTCCATGAAATTTAAATGAAATATCTCAGGAACCTGAGGATGACACTTACCTAAAGTGTGCTATTATTTGGGTAAAATTTTTGATTAATTTAAATGTAACTTTCCTTTCGTTTATTTATTTTCGGGCGATTACATCGATCACTGCTGATGGGAACTCTCTGAAGTCTTTTCTTAAACTTTATCTTATTTACTCATTTAAAATTTGAAAGCCCTTGGGAAAATATAATTACTAACTCTAAAGCTGTACACTGATCTTAGTATAATAAGTTAATTAATTTTGTATTTATTTATTTTTTGACTTCGTGTTGTTTTTTCCTCCATAACCTTTTATTGCTGACATTTCAATCGTCTAACATAACATTCTATTGGTACCTGGAAATAAAACTGAACTAAAAAATTCATTGTTACCTACTTCCATATAATTTTATGAATTAATAAATAAATCTATGTATATTGCTTTCTATCACTAATCTTTATCTGAGAAGAGTCGAAACAATGAAAAATCGTTAAATTTTTATGCTTTAGCTTTTGATTAAATGATTTAACCTTATTTCAAAGTCGTAAAGATAAAAATAAAGAAAGGGAGGACGTTAAAACTTCAGTCATTTTGAATCTCGTAAAGCTGTTGTTTTAGCAAATACGAAAATAAAGTGCGAGAAGAGAAAGAAGTTCGTTAGGCAGTTTTCTTTACGCCTTGCACATCGCCCACGAATCAATGAATTATTAATTATTATTAATATTATGTAGTTATGTCAACCCAAATATTCACTTTAAATACAAAACTACAAGTGACTTGTTTTCAAGGGTGTCATCTTGAATGTGGTTTATTGGTCGACATTCAACAGTCAATGTTTTTAGAATTGCTTACAGAGATTGTCAAATGTCAAATTTTAAAATCCAATCTTCTTTCTTTTGGTATCCTTAAACCAATCTTGTCATTTTCCGAAAACTGGTGAGTGTACATTTTCCATTAACGTAACCTTATCTGATGCAACAAAACCTAACCTAACCTAACTAAGCATAACCTAAATTTACCAAAAAACAAACCTAACCTAGCCACACCTTACCTAACAAAACCTCATATACTTAATCTTATAATTAAACAAGGGCTAGCCAACTAATGCCACTAAAAAGTCGAGCTCAACCAAGCGAGGCCTTACCAAATCTTATGTAACCTAACCTAACCTAACCTAACTGAACATAACCTTAATTTACCAAAACACAAACCTAACCTAGCCACACCTCACCTTACAAAACTTCATATAACTTAATCTTATAATTAAACAAGGGCTAGCCAGGCAATGCCACTAAACAGTCAAGCCCAACCAAGCGAGGCCTTACCAAATCTTATGTAACCTAACCTTACTTAACCATCTCACACAAAACATAACCTAGCGTAATCTAATAATTAAGCAAGTCAAAGATGACTAAATTCAATCGTAGTCAACTCCAACCAACTTGAACGAAACCAAATAAAGTATAACCTCGACCAAACGCATGAAACCTAACCTAACCTAACCATTTCGCATAAAACTTAAGTTAACCTAACGTAATGTAATAAATAAGCAAGTCAAAGATGAGAAAATTCAATCCTAGTCAACTCTAACCAACTTGAACGAAACCAAATAACGTATAACCTCGACCAAACGCATGAAACCTAACCTAACCTAATCATTTCGCATAAAACTTAAGTTAACCTTACGTAATCTAATAATTAAGCAAGTCAAAGGTAAGAAAATTCAATCCTAGTCAACTGCAACCAACTTGAACGAAACCAAATAACGTATAACCTCGACCAAACGCATGAAACCTAACCTAACCAATCATTTCGCATAAAACTTAAGTTAACCTTACGTAATCTAATAATTAAGCAAGTTAAAGGTAAGAAAATTCAATCCTAGTCAACTTCAACCAACTTGAACGAAACCAAATAACGTATAACCTCGACCAAACGCATGAAACCTAACCTAACTAATCATTTCGCATAAAACTTAAGTTAACCTTACGTAATCTTATAATTAAGCAAGTCAAAGGTAAGAAAATTCAATCCTAGTCAACTGTCAACCAACTTGAACGAAACCAAATAACGTATAACCTCGACCAAACGCATGAAACCTAACCTAACCAAATCATTTCGCAAAAACATAATAACTTACTCAACTATAATTAACAATTAAAGTAGCAATAATCCTAGTCACTCAACCATGCGACCAAATCTTATAACCTAACCAACCTAACCTAACTAACTAACCATTTCCAAAAAACAAACTAACCTAGCAATCTTAAATTAAAATTAATTAAAAAACAAGCTAGCCAGCAACCACTAACGAACCAACAACGAGCCTTACAAACTATGAACCTAACCTACTAACCATTCCAAAAACATAACCTACGTAATCTAATAATTAAGCAAGTCAAAGTGAAAATTCAATCTAGTCAACTCAACAACTTGAACGAAACCAAATAAGTATAACCTCGACCAAACGCATGAAACCTAACCTAACTAACCATTTCGCATAAAACTTAAGTTAACCTACGTAATTAATAATAAGCAAGTCAAAGTAGAAAATTCAATCCTAGTCAACTCAACCAACTTGAACGAAACCAAATAACGTATAACCTCGACCAAACGCATGAAACCTAACCTAACCAACATTTCGCATAAAACTTAAGTTAACCTACGTATTAATATAAGCAAGTCAAAGTAGAAAATTCAATCCTAGTCAACTCAACCAACTTGAACGAAACCAAATAACGTATAACCTCGACCAAACGCATGAAACCTAACCTAACCAACCATTTCGCATAAAACTTAAGTTAACCTACGTAATTAATATAAGCAAGTAAAGTAGAAAATTCAATCCTAGTCAACTTAACCAACTTGAACGAAACCAAATAACGTATAACCTGACCAAACGCATGAAACCTAACCTAACCTAACATTTCGCATAAAACTTAAGTTAACCTTACGTAATCTAATAATTAAGCAAGTAAAGGTAAGAAAATTCAATCCTAGTCAACTTAACCAACTTGAACGAAACCAAATAACTATAACCTCGACCAAACGTCAAAGATGAGAAAATTCAATCCTAGTCAACTCCAACCAACTTGAACGAAACCAAATAACGTATAACCTCGACCAAACGCATGAAACCTAACCTAACCTAACCATTTCGCATAAAACTTAAGTTAACCTTACGTAATCTAATAATTAAGCAAGTTAAAGGTAAGAAAATTCAATCCTAGTCAACTTCAACCAACTTGAACGAAACCAAATAACGTATAACCTCGACCAAACGCATGAAACCTAACCTAATCCAATCATTTCGCATAAAACTTAAGTTAACCTTACGTAATCTAATAATTAAGCAAGTCAAAGGTAAGAAAATTCAATCCTAGTCAACAGCAACCAACTTGAACGAAACCAAATAACGTATAACCTCGACCAAACGCATGAAACCTAACCTAACCTAACCATTTCGCACAAAACTTAAGTTAACCTTACGTAATCTAATAATTAAGCAAGTTAAAGGTAAGAAAATTCAATCCTAGTCAACTTCAACCAACTTGAACGAAACCAAATAACGTATAACCTCGACCAAACGCATGAAACCTAACCTAATCCAATCATTTCGCATAAAACTTAAGTTAACCTTACGTAATCTAATAATTAAGCAAGTCAAAGGTAAGAAAATTCAATCCTAGTCAACTGCAACCAACTTGAACGAATCCAAATAACGTATAACCTCGACCAAACGCATGAAACCTAACCTAACCAAATCATTTCACATAAAACTTAAGTTAACCTAACGTAATGTAATAAATAAGCAAGTCAAAGGTAAGAAAATTCAATCCTAGTCAACTGCAACCAACTTGAACGAAACCAAATAACGTATAACCTCGACCAAACGCATGAAACCTAACCTAACCTAACCATTTCGCATAAGACTTAAGTTAACCTTACGTAATCTAATAATTAAGCAAGTCAAAGATGACTAAATTCAATCGTAGTCAACTCCAACCAACTTGAACGAAACCAAATAAAGTATAACCTCGACCAAACGCATGAAACCTAACCTAACCTAACCATTTCGCATAAAACTTAAGTTAACCTTACGTAATCTAATAATTAAGCAAGTCAAAGGTAAGAAAATTCAATCCTAGTCAACTGCAACCAACTTGAACGAATCCAAATAACGTATAACCTCGACCAAACGCATGAAACCTAACCTAACCTAATCATTTCGCATAAAACTTAAGTTAACCTTACGTAATCTAATAATTAAGCAAGTCAAAGGTAAGAAAATTCAATCCTAGTCAACTGCAACCAACTTGAACGAATCCAAATAACGTATAACCTCGACCAAACGCATGAAACCTAACCTAACCTAACCATTTCGCATAAAACTTAAGTTAACCTAACGTTATGTAATAAATAAGCAAGTCAAAGATGAGAAAATTCAATCCTAGTCAACTGCAACCAACTTGAACGAAACCAAATAACGTATAACCTCGACCAAACGCATGAAACCTAACCTAACCAAATCATTTCGCATAAAACTTAAGTTAACCTAACGTAATGTAATAAATAAGCAAGTCAAAGATGAGAAAATTCAATCCTAGTCAACTCTAACCAACTTGAACGAAACCAAATAACGTATAACCTCGACTAAACGCATGAAACCTAACCTTACCTAATCATTTCGCATAAAACTTAAGTTAACCTAACGTAATCTAATAATTAAGCAAGTCAAAGGTAAGAAAATTCATCCATAACCTAACCAACTTGAAAAACAAATAAGTTAACCTACAAACGTATAACTAACCTAACCTAACGATTTCGAAAATTAATCCTAACTAATCTAATAATTAAGCAAGTCAAAGATGAGAAAATTCAATTCTAGTCAACTCTAACCAACTTGGACGAAACCAAATAAAGTATAACCTCGACCAAACGCATGAAACCTAACCTAACCTAACCATTTCGCATAAAACTTAAGTTAACCTTACGTAATCTAATAATTAAGCAAGTCAAAGGTAAGAAAATTCAATCCTAGTCAACTGCAACCAACTTGAACGAATCCAAATAACGTATAACCTCGACCAAACGCATGAAACCTAACCTAACCTAATCATTTCGCATAAAACTTAAGTTAACCTTACGTAATCTAATAATTAAGCAAGTCAAAGGTAAGAAAATTCAATCCTAGTCAACTGCAACCAACTTGAACGAATCCAAATAACGTATAACCTCGACCAAACGCATGAAACCTATCCTAACCTAACCATTTCGCATAAAACTTAAGTTAACCTAACGTTATGTAATAAATAAGCAAGTCAAAGATGAGAAAATTCAATCCTAGTCAACTGCAACCAACTTGAACGAAACCAAATAACGTATAACCTCGACCAAACGCATGAAACCTAACCTAACCAAATCATTTCGCATAAAACTTAAGTTAACCTAACGTAATGTAATAAATAAGCAAGTCAAAGATGAGAAAATTCAATCCTAGTCAACTCTAACCAACTTGAACGAAACCAAATAACGTATAACCTCGACTAAACGCATGAAACCTAACCTTACCTAATCATTTCGCATAAAACTTAAGTTAACCTAACGTAATCTAATAATTAAGCAAGTCAAAGGTAAGAAAATTCAATCCTAGTCAACTCTAACCAACTTGAACGAAACCAAATAACGTATAACCTCGACCAAACGTATGAAACCTAACCTAACCTAACGATTTCGCATAAAACTTAAGTTAACCTTACGTAATCTAATAATTAAGCAAGTTAAAGGTAAGAAAATTCAATCCTAGTCAACTTCAACCAACTTGAACGAAACCAAATAACGTATAACCTCGACCAAACGCATGAAACCTAACCTAATCCAATCATTTCGCATAAAACTTAAGTTAACCTTACGTAATCTAATAATTAAGCAAGTCAAAGGTAAGAAAATTCAATCCTAGTCAACTGCAACCAACTTGAACGAATCCAAATAACGTATAACCTCGACCAAACGCATGAAACCTATCCTAACCTAACCATTTCGCATAAAACTTAAGTTAACCTAACGTTATGTAATAAATAAGCAAGTCAAAGATGAGAAAATTCAATCCTAGTCAACTGCAACCAACTTGAACGAAACCAAATAACGTATAACCTCGACCAAACGCATGAAACCTAACCTAACCAAATCATTTCGCATAAAACTTAAGTTAACCTAACGTAATGTAATAAATAAGCAAGTCAAAGATGAGAAAATTCAATCCTAGTCAACTCTAACCAACTTGAACGAAACCAAATAACGTATAACCTCGACTAAACGCATGAAACCTAACCTTACCTAATCATTTCGCATAAAACTTAAGTTAACCTAACGTAATCTAATAATTAAGCAAGTCAAAGGTAAGAAAATTCAATCCTAGTCAACTCTAACCAACTTGAACGAAACCAAATAACGTATAACCTCGACCAAACGTATGAAACCTAACCTAACCTAACGATTTCGCATAAAACTTAAGTTAACCTAACGTAATCTAATAATTAAGCAAGTCAAAGATGAGAAAATTCAATTCTAGTCAACTCTAACCAACTTGGACGAAACCAAATCTCATATAACCTCGACAAATCACATGAAACCTAACCTCATCCAATAATTAAGCAAATCCGCGTTAAACCCAACCAAGATAAGTTAAACTAAAATTTACGCATCCTAATTTAAGTCTTAATCTACTTGAACTAAGTCAAAAGTCAGTTTATACAATGCCAAACCAAACCAAGTAATGCCAGACAAAACCAAACCAAACCTAATGTATCCTAAACTTATTAAGCCTTATAAAATGTAACCTAACCTAGCCTCACTAAAATAACTAAGGTAAGCAAAGGAAATCTAGGCCAAATCTAACTTTATTCAATTCAGTCTAACAAAATCTCATCTAAGCCAACCCAAGCCAAGCAAAGTAAATTCAACCTAGGGTAAGCTATACTAAACCAAACCAAACCTTGTGTAACCTAACATAACGGATCCAGTGTAAACAAAGTCAATTCGAGTCAAATCAAGCCAAGTTAAGTGGACTCCAAAATAAACCAAATCAAACCTAACCTAACCTTTCACAACTTTATCCAATTTAAAAATCTAAAATAGATTTTTATTGTCGGTAAATCATTCTTATATTATATTTTAATTATTACCAATATCACAAAAAAGTTAAATCTCTCAAAAAAGAATCGTTCAGTTAGTTCATGAAAGGTAAAGTTAGGTTAGGTTTGGCTTACACTAGAAAAAGAACCCCTTGGTCATTTTTCTTTTTGTAAATTTGGTCGTGGCCCAATTGGACATTCATACTTTTGGTCATTTATATTCATCCAAGGTTTATTCCGGCATTGGCCAGAATATAGCACCATAGTCTTTGTACTCAACATATCAATTCAGGTATTAAATGAAAGCAAATCTACCAATACCTACTTTTATATCATGACCGTTTTGTGTCTCCACCTATCATTATGGTCGTTGTGGAAAGTTAAAATAGATACCTATACAGTTGATTTCATTTATAACGACTTCGGTTGTAACGACATTTTGGTTATAACGACATGACAACATAAGTCCCTTGAATTTATTTGGCTGTAACGACTTCGGATGTAACGTCGATTTCGGTTTTAGCGACTAATTTTAAAGATGCTAGAAATCTCATACTGACTGATATTGCGACCGATTCTAAACACAAAACTTTTATCTTTTGTTTACTTTGCTGTCTAATTTCGTTCATTCATTCTTTCTCTTTTTATTTTTATATAGCGACTTCCGGATATATCGACGGATTTTAATGGTTCTTTCGTCGTCGTTATAAACGAAATCTACTGTATATACTCGTATATAAGAGAAGTTTGGTAACTTGTTTCAAATTAAATTATTAATTATAAAAAAAAAGTTTTATTAATACTCACTTAGCCCTTAAGGCCAACTGCCTATCATTTGGACACACAAACTTATTGGTATTGTTCCCACTTTCTTGTTCAAACATTTTTTTTTGTCTTTAATTCATTGGCATCCAATTCTCATTATATGTAGTTTTTATTGAACAGACTGCATGGTGTCAGAGATATTACCTACCACAAAATTAATCTTACATTAGTTAAAAGTTATTTGAAGGAAAGTTTCGTGACCGAACGCCACCGAAGAAGATTAACGAAATCGAAACTTTTCGTAGTGCATCTCCAAACAAACAAACAAACAAACAAATAAACAAAGGAATATGACACCAGTTGTACTTAGTGGATATGCGTACAGATACGTTTGAAAACGTAACAGGTGGTGACGTCGCCGAGCGTCTGTGGCGTCCGTCGACTTGCCAAAACGACGCTTTCAGTTCAACTAACGGCATTGAACAGCCTGTTGCTCGATCGCTACGACGCGACGACGACGACGACGACGACGACGCTAAACGTCGCGACACTCTGGCGAGATGATAAGGGAACGATCGATATTGTGGAAATACGCACGGTTTTGACATTGAAATATCTGCGTGTCATTTTTGTCGTCAAGTTGATATTCGACTCTTTCAAATCTCAACATTAGCTACATACTATACAGGGTGATGAAAGTAAGTATCTATACATACTTCTTCTATCTTCTTTTCAACAGCATCGTTACGTTTGGATAAACTGGGTCAATATGGCACAGTGATGGAAGTTTAGTTGGAATGTGGTATTCTTGCAATATTGTATACAAGGTGTTCACAAAAATGCTCCCGTGCAAACTATCGAGAACATCCTGTGCAAATATTTAATTAAGTGGCCACCTGATGGAGTGTGGTGCATCACAGGTTCAAATTTTTTGAAAATTCTTGTTCGCTTAGGTTAATTAGGTTCATAAGGTTACGGTACGAAAGGATAACATAAACGTTTTTGGCTGTGATTCAGTTGTGAACCACTGAATGCCTGGGGCTAGCTCCGAACAATTCTGAGAAGTCAGATATCCACAAGACTGTTTTATGAAATGTTATCCAACTACACCCCTGACAAACCTACATTTAAATTGATGGTGACAACTGTGGGACGTAAATCTCAAAGAAATTTTACTCTGTACACGAACACTTAACACTTGAGTGTCTAATATTTCACCATAAAGGCGATTATGGATTTGATAAATGTGGAATTAGTCAGTCAGAAGGTTACTGTCAGAAAAGATAACATGAACGAATCGATTACTGTTTATATTTCTCTTCTTTTTTGGCTACAATTCAGTTTCAGTTGTGAGGTACTGAATGTCTTAAGCTCTTGTCAAACTTTGAATGTTTTCGCTCTAAATAATTCTGAATGGTCAATCATCCACAAGACTGTTTTATGGAATGTTATCCAACTACACCCCTGACATACCTACATTTAAATTGATGGTGACAACTGTGGGACGTAAATCTCAAAGGAATTTTACTCTGTAGACGAAGACTTAACACTTGAGTGTGTAATATTTCACCATAAAGGTGATTATGGTTTGATAAATGTGGAATTAGTCAGTCAGAAGGTTACTGTCAGAAAGGATAACATGAACGATGTGATGACTATTTATATTTCTCTTATTTTTTGGCTACAATTCAGTTTCAGTTGTGAGGTACTGAATGTCTTAGGCTCTTGTCAAACTGAATTTTTTCGCTCCAAATAATTCTGAATGGTCAATCATCCACAAGACTGTTTTATGGAATGTTATCCCACTACATCCCTGACATACCTATTTAGAAATTAATGGTGACAACTGTGGGGTGTAAATCTCCAGGGTCTTTTTACTCTGGACACGTACACTTCACACATGAACGCCTAATATTTCGAAATGAAGATGGTCATGGGTTTGATAAACGTGGAAGAGGGGGATGAAATATATTTTTACTTTCACTGACAATTTTTATTAAGCATGTCTCACCCATCTCTTCTAATTAATAAAATTCCATTTCGTAATAAATTACTAAGAAAATGAGTTTATTTTGACTTCAAATAAGAAGATTCAATCTAGTCTAATTCAAACATGGATTTCGGCATTCATATATTTCGTTTTTATGGGGCATTATGAAATACTGTTTCTTTGTTGCAGGTGTCATTTCCAGATTATTCAAATCGTAAGGGATTTACCCCCCCCAATTTGCACCCCAATCCGGAGGTACCACCCAGCATACAAATTTTGGCAATTTTCTCCAGGTAAAACTATTAATACGTAGAATTTACCCTTGTTCGTATTCGGATTCGTGATTGAAATAGTTTAGACACCTACCTACCCTACCTTTTGGTAAACTTCCAAATTCGCAATTTACTCTGATGTTGTATGTGCTCCTTCTTATTATGTAGGAATACGTATTTACTTAGGCAATCCTTTAGACCAGTGGCTTTTATAATTGAAGACGTGCTGAGAACACCTCAAAGGGTTTCTTCAATGAGCCTGCCTGTAGGTACGAATTTAGTTTAGTTCCGGAAAGTTCGGTTTATGCTCTACCAAACAATGCCATGAAGCCCGCGACTGTGGCAGTAGATAAACACCAACAGAATTTATGAAATTTTAACACTCTATTTTGTCGTTCATAACAATCGTTTATTCAGTTGAAAATTCAATTATTACTTCTCGGTTCTCGATTCGATACCAACCTACTGCTACACAACAAATTTT
Source organism: Agrilus mali (assembly GCA_029378335.1). Classification (NCBI taxonomy): domain Eukaryota; kingdom Metazoa; phylum Arthropoda; class Insecta; order Coleoptera; family Buprestidae; genus Agrilus; species Agrilus mali. Next base: position 18,584,275 of record CM055662.1, read on the forward strand.
CTCGAAATATGAGGTTAGAGATGGGGTGAATAAATATCTAAAGAAATTTGGATGAAATTCCTTGTAGAATTTACACGTGGCACGAAAATTGTAAAGGATGTTATTTATTGCCTTTTTGATTCTAAATCATTATAATAAAAATAATTTCGAACTTCTTCCTCTAATAATTTTATCGATCGTTTACGATTATAAGGTTACGGTACGAAAAGGCAATACAAACTTATATTTTCATCTATAAAAAAAATATGGGACCATTAGACCAAAAATCTGACCAATTATTGGGCCAATTTTTAGGTTATGTTGTTTTCCTTTACATTTCCTTACAGTACAGTAAATAAATCCTGGCATAACGCAGAGCCGGAAACCATTTCCCAACTTTTAATCAACGTCTAATTATTATTTATTAATGTTAGGTAGTCAGAGACAACAATCGATTGCTGGGCGAAACTTTTAATTGGATACTCTGTTAATGAAGATGTGGTAAAGTTTAGTTTTACAGTTGATCAAGACCAGACCTTACCGCAACCAAATATAAAGCAAACTCTTAATTAAAACGTCGCCTAGTTAGTTTTGCATGTTAAGTTCGATGTAGCCACTTGATTTTATTAGGCAGAGGTCAACCCTTGTTTATAAAGGTTGAAATAAAAATGAAAACAGGTGGATGTGATTTGTCACGCCGTTACAGCGAGATAGTAATGTCAATTAAGGGAGGACTCTTCTGGGAGAATATTCTTATTAAAATTTAATAATGAATTTTTACGTTAATCGGAAGGTAAAATTGCTGCTAAGTTTGTCAGTTTGCATTTCTTCCTCCTTTAATTTTTTTTAACTATCTTTTTATCTCCCTTTTTTTCATTCCTTCATTCTTGCCTTTTTCCATCCTTTCTTTCTTTCCTTGTCTTTTTCGTTCTTTACTCATTTCTTCTTCATTCCTGTTTTCCTTTTTCCTGTCTCTCATTAGACCAGTGCCGATGTCTTCAAAAATAGTACAAAGTGAAAAAAAAAATTATAGTAGGATGAAATCCATTGTAAAAGGAAGAGAATGTAACAAAAATGAGAGGAAAAATAATTTACGGGCGATCTGAGGTCGGGAAGGGGATGGGGTGATGTTTTAAGGGTAAAAAACCGTTTTCCTTGATTTCCGGAAAAACTACAAGTTTTTTGGAAAAAAGTTAAATAGTAAAGTTGTAGGTAATAAAAAGATCTACAAATTTTGTATTTACACTTTTTTCACATAACCTCAAAATTTATGTGAAAAATTCAAATAACCAAAATTTTAGTTTTTTATTTTTTTTTTTTCTTTTACAAAAAAACTTTTTTTTTCGCGAAATTTGGTGAAAGCTTACCTATTTATGTTCCAAACACGCTGTAATTTTTTTGATTTGAAATATTAATTTTTCACCTTATTTTTACTTAATATCGAAAAAGCACCCTAATTTTCAATCGAAAATTCTCACGTCAAAATATCTGCTTTTTTAAAAACGTTGGTGGGCTTTTTCTTCGTTGAAATCTCTACTTTTTGATGGTATGAAAAAAAAAATACATTACTGTGGTGAGTTTTCTCAGTAAATGCAAAAAAAAAACCAAGGGAATTTTATCTAAAAAACGTGACCGCTGCTATTTTTTTCAGTAAAAATGTGGATTTATCAAATTCTAATTACATTTATGTCATAGAAAATCTCATAATATATAAATATACAAAAGTAAAAACAATTTTTAAATTTTGTTTTCTTCAAATTTTTTTTTTGCATACATACCATAGTAATGTATATTTGTTTTTCACACCACCAGAAAGTAGAGATTTCAACGAAGAAAAAGCCCACCAACGTTTTTAAAAAAGCAGATATTTTGACGTGAGAATTTTCGATTTAAAATTAGGGTACTTTTTCGATATTAAGTAAAAATAAGGTGAAAAAATAAATATTTCAAATCAAAAAAATTACAGCGTGTTTGGAAGATAAATACGTAAGCTTTCACCAAATTTCGTGAAAAAAAGTTTTTTTTTGTAAAAGATAAAAATAAAAAACTAAAAAGTTGGTTATTTGAATTATTCACATAAATTTTGAGGTTATGTGAAAAAAGTGTAAGTACAAAATTTGTAGATCTTTTTATTACCTACAACTTTGCTATCAAACTTTTTTCCATAAGACTTTTTAGTTTTCCGGTAAATCAAGGAAACCCTTTTTTATCCTTAATAACTCACCCTCCTTAAATTAAATTAGTATTCCTTTCATTTCTGTTATATTCTCTTCCTTTTCCAAGGGGTTTCATCCTACTATAATTTTTTTGGGTTTCAAAAATTATCGACCCTGGCCTACATCGGTTCTTTCTCTCAATCCTTCTTTCTCTTTCTCCTATTAATGTCCTTTCTGTTTTCTGTCACTCTTATGCTATATCTTCCATTCCTTTTCTCCCTTTCTTCTTTATTCTTATTTCTATCCTTCATCTCTCATTTCATCCTTTCTTCCTTCTTTTTTTCTTTCTCCGTTTACCTTTTTCCTACTAGTTTCTTTTCTCCCTTTCTCTAATTCTCTCTTTATAGGTTTCCTTCATTTTACTCTCCCCCTTCCTCATTTATCCGTCATTTCATTCTCTTTATTTTTTTCATTTTACTTTTCTGTCCTGTTTCCAGTTCTTCTCTTATACACTTCCTTTTTTTCTCTTTACTCTCATTCTCTCCATCCCTGTTTTTTTCCTCCCTTTTCTGTTCTTCTTTTTATTTTTCGTTATATCTCGCGTACCTTTCTTTTCTTTTCTTTTTTCTTTCTTTCAATCTTCCTTTCTTTCCTATTTTCTTCCTTTCGCTCTCCTTAGTTTATCCTATTTTCCTTTCTTTATTTTTATTTATTATTTTTCTCTGGATTTATCTCTTTCTATTTTTCCCACTCACGCTTTCCTTTTTTTTTTCACATTCTTTCTTTCTCCCTTTGTCTCTTTTCCTCCTTCTGTTATTCTCTTTCTTATTTTCCATACTTTCTTTTTTTTTCTTTCCTTGATTCCTCTTTCACGCAATCTTCCTTTATCCATTTTGTATATTCTTTCATTCTCTCTTTTTATCTTTTCCACTTTCTTTATCTCCTATCTTCGCCATACTTATTTCTCCTTTTTCTATTTCTGTTTCTCCTTTCTTCCTCTTTTCCTTTCCTGGTTTCTCCCTCTCATGGTTTAACACTTTTCTTTTTTATTTCTCTCTTTCCCTCTTTCTCCATTCCAGATTTCTCCTATTTATTTCTTCTAATCCTCCTTTTTCCGTCTCATCCATTCTCCCATTATACTATTCTCTCTTGAACCTTTTTTCAATTTTCACCTTTCTCTCTTCCCTTATGTCTCCCTTCATTATTTCTCGATTTCCTTCATTCTGTGTTTCTTTCTTCCTATTTTTATGCTTTTCTGATGTCTTTTTATCTTCCTTTTTTTTTTTTTTTATTTCTTCATTTATTCTTCCTTTCTCATCCGACTTTTTTCCTTTCATGCTTTCTTATATTCCTTTTTTATTTACTTCATTTCTTATCTCTCCCTCTGCTTTATTCTTTCTTCCTCTCCTTTTCCGTTTTTCAATTACCTTCTTTCCCCCTTATTTTCTGTCTCCCTTTCTCATTTCCTTCTTCCACGTTTTTTCTCCTAGATTCCCCTTAATTTGTCCTTTTTCAGTTTTATTATTCACGTCTCGTCTTCCTTCTGATTAGTTCTTTATTTAAACAATAAGTAAATAACTGGGCTAGTAAATAAAATGTATACTTAATTGACATTCTTCGAAAATATACTTTATTAAAAATATTGCACTTTATTCCTGTATTGCACATTACGATTATTGTACTAAATGATAAATAATTTCATAATATAATACTACTTAAATCAATCACAAATTATTAAAGTATAAATCATCCCCTTACTATTACAACTTATGTAACTAAAAATACTCATATTTTATTATTGCACTTATTACCATAGTCTTTTTTCAATAATATAAATCGTTTATAATACCAAAAGAATATTATATGAATAGTCAGTTTATAAATAACTTACTTTTTGTCCTTTTCACAATGTACCTAAGTACTACAATATAATATCTAATAATATAATAATAATAAAATATTGCACGTACAATTTGTTTAAGTGATAAATAAAATAAATTTTATTTTATATAGTTAGATCACTTGATTAAATTAATTAAAACGAAATCACGAGGAATATGTTTGTGACTTGTTAACCCCCGACAACCTACGCCCCTGAATAGCTATGTATGTACATGTTACAGACGTATATTATTTTTATAAACCAACAACCTTTTTGTGTTAAGGTTATGTTCATATTAGTAAATGTAGAAATTTAACCTCAAAAATTTATTTATTGAGAAAAACGTTTTTATACCCCAATTAAAAAAAATGTATTAGAGCTAACCTAAAATTAATAAACAAGGAGGTTTATTAAACCGATATTTGTTTATAAATTTTGTGTAATTAGACATTTTGTCAAAAAAAAGTGCATTTTTTAGGTTATGTTTTACTAAAATTAATATTTTACGTTGTAGCAGCATTAAAACGAGTATTGCAACTTATTTGTGTTGGCATACCGAAACGAACAAAACTTATGATTAAATTTTTTACCCCCGTTTCTTCATCGTCTTAAAAATAATTTGCAGGTTGATAATTTTTATCTAATAATATGGAACTTTTGACGAGATTGTTACCTACCATTATCAACTGCATTGTCGAAATTTAATTTAATTATTACATTATTATTTATATAATTCATGTCACATTTTGGCACCCCTTTTTTTACACCCCGTATATCCATTCGAACTTAGTTGTTGTTATGGCAAGTATCCTAACGAATTTTCTAAATTATTACTAACATTTCGACTGCTACCACCATACCGTTGTTCCTCAACGACCCTTTTATCCTTATTTCTGCTCGATTCGCTGAAACTCGACCTCCTCGACTCATCCGACTGACTGGGAATTGTATAAAGGCCGTTCCTGGTACTATACAATTTACTCTTTTCTGACTTCTGAGGCACGTAGACGGGATTGTTCATTACCCTGGGACCGATAGGAATGGGGGGAGGAATGCTGTTAATCCTGTCCGATTTCCTTCTGTCCGACTTGGGATAACCTCCTCGGTCTCTTGATGTGTACGACGATGACCTATTGGAATTAGGTCGTCTCCCTGAGTCAATGTCGTAGTCCTTAGGTGGTATGAGGTGGGTAATGTCGGTTGTTTGGCTTAATTTAATGTCGGCAAATAAGGCAGCTATTTCAGCGGATTTTTTTACTGAAAGGGCTTCAGTACATCCGCTGGTTGATACTGCTGTGGAACATACTGTCTTTCCTGTAATGTAAAAGGAGCAAGTTAGTAATGATTACTACTGAATGGCAAATGGACATTGTCGTTATGACAAAATTAAGAACACTAACGATGTCAAAGTGGGGTTAGGTGTGTGCTACTTCTTCAGGAACCTGTGATCAATTGGGTTACAAGGGAAGTAAGTTTGTTTCCTGTCTTCTTGAAGACAAGCAACGAAGACATTGAATGATTGTTGAACAGTTTTCATTTTCGTGATGGAATACAGCACAATTATTTTGAGTAAACGAACTCTTTGACGACAGTACAATCAGTGGATGTTCAGTTGAAATATGGCTCAAGAAGTCAGTCAGCGGTACAAAGCTTTGTGCAGTGGTGGAAGGACGTTCACTTAAAACCAGAGTGCAGGGTGATTCAAAAACTTCTAATTTGAGGATGAAAACTCCACAGATGGAGAAGGGTGACCATTAAATTTCGATGACCACATATTTTTGTTAGTCGTGAAAGAGGACACAAGTTTGAAGAAAGAAATATTGCCTACAGATTTCAATGAGGACCATTGTACCATCGTTAGTCACTTCAAATTTAATATTGGCTGGATGAGTTTTCCACGAATTTTTCGGAAACGCTGGTACTGAAGATATCCAAATTTTCATTAAATTGGATGCAAATTCCATTCCCGAAGGATCCTACCACTGGAAATCTACTGGAGATTTTTATTACGTTCTTCGTCATTTTCCAAAACTGTTAAATCTTTGAACCCCAATGGAAGTAAAAAGATAATAATTAAATTTAGACGACTAGGTGTTTTTGGCAAACAAAAAAGATGATCAAATTTCCATGACTGGACATTTTTGATAATCGTGGAAGGCCATTACCTCGACAACAACAATGTTGGCTGAAGATTTCAATACGTATCAATCAACCATCACTGATTATCTAAAAAAGATTGGAAATGGTTGGAAATTGACTGGATGAGTCCTCGCCGAATTACCCAACAACATTAGAGGTGAAGGTGTCCATATTTCTATTGGTTTGTTGCTGAGAAATTAGTAAACTTCATTCCTAAAGAATCCTACCACTAGAAATCTACTGGAGATTCTTATTACGTTCTCCCTCATTTCCCAAAGCTGTTAAATCTTTGAAACTCAATGGAAGTAAAAAGTTAATCATTAAATTTAGACGACTAGGTGTTTTTGACAAACAAAGAAGGAGATCAAATTTCAATGACCAAATATTTTTGATAATCGTGGAAGACAATTAGCTCGAAAACAACAATGTTGGCTGAAGATTTCAATACGTATCAATCAACCATCACTGATTATCTCAAAAAGATTGGAAAAGTATGGAAATTGACTGAATGAGTCCTCCCCAAATTACCCAACAACAGTAAAGGTGAAGGTGTCCAAATTTCCATTGGTTTGTTGCTGAGAAATTAGTAAACTTCATTCCTAGAGAGTCCTACCACAAGAAATCTACTGGAGATTCTTATTACATACGTTCTTCCTCACATCCCAAAGCTGTTAAATCTTTGAACCCCAATGGAAGTAAAAAGATAATAATTAAATTTAGACGACTAGGTGTTTTTGGCAAACAAAGAAGATGATCAAATTTCCATGACCAGATATTTTTGATAATCGTGGAACACAATTAGCTCGAAAACAACAATGTTGGCTGAAGATTTCAATACGTATCAATCAACCATCACTGATTATCTCAAAAAGATTGGAAAAGTATGGAAATTGACTGAATGAGTCCTCCCCAAATTACCCAACAACAGTAAAGGTGAAGGTGTCCAAATTTCCATTGGTTTGTTGCTGAGAAATTAGTAAACTTCATTCCTAAAGAATCCTACCACAAGAAATCTACTGGAGATTCTTATTACGTTCTTCCTCATTTCCCAAAACTATTCAATCTTTGAAACCCAATGGAAGTAAAAAGTTAATCATTAAATTTAGACGACTAGGTGTTTTTGGCAAACAAAGAAGATGATCAAATTTCCATGACCAGATATTTTTGATAATCGTGGAACACAATTAGCTCGAAAACAACAATGTTGGCTGAAGATTTCAATACGTATCAATCAACCATCACTGATTATCTCAAAAAGATTGGAAAAGTATGGAAATTGACTGAATGAGTCCTCCCCAAATTACCCAACAACAGTAAAGGTGAAGGTGTCCAAATCTCCATTAGTTTGTTGCTGAGAAATTAGTAAACTTCATTCCTAAAGAATCCTACCACTGGAATTCTACTGGAGATTTTTATTACGTTCTTCCTCACATCCCAATGCTGTTAAATCTTTGAAACCCAATGGAAGTAAAACGTTAATCATTAAATTTAGACGACTAGGTGTTTTTGGTAAACAAAGAAGATGATCAAATTTCCATGACCAGATATTTTTGATAATCGTAGAAGACAATTAGCTCGATCACAACAACGTTGACTGAAGATCTCAATACGTATCAATCAACTATCACTGATTATTATCTAAAAAAGATTGGAAAAGTATAGAAATTAACTGGGTGAGTCCTCCACGAATTACCCAACAACATTAAAGGTGAAGGTGTCAAAATCTCCATTAGTTTGTTGCTGAGAAATTAGTAAACTTCATTCCTAAAGAATCCTACCACTGAAAATCCACTGGTGGTTACTTTTGTATTCTTTAAGGTCTTCCAAAGGTATTTAATCTTCAAAACGTGAAGGAAGAAAAAAGATGACCATCAAATTTCACCAAATTGGCACCTTTGGAAGATAATCAAGACATTTTCCAATAAATTCTTTGGGAATTGAATTTACTTCTTTTGCTACACCAAGTACCTTCTGCTTTACTGTTGTTAGAAAATTAGTGGGGATTCATTAGTCAATTTCCATACCTTTTCAAGATTTTTGTGTTGAACGAGGCTCGAATGGTCCATATTGATATCTTCAGCAAACATTTTCAAAAATGTCTGGTCATGTAAATCTTTAACGAACATTTTCTTTGTTGTGTTTCTATTCATTTCCACAACTGTAAAAATGTTTGGACATCGAAATTTGATTGTTGGTTGTCCTGTTCCTTCTAAATATGTGAGCCTTGTGTCATCAAATTTGAAATTTTTTGATCATTCTTTAAATGGATCTTTTCAGGATTTCCTTTACAAATTTTTTTTAAGATCGCGAGGTGATTTTGCTGCATTCCAAGCTATCTCAAAGTTGCAGGGCATATATAATATGAAAAATTTTGATATAGTCATAAAATTAATTCGTAAAGAAATTTCCGAGCAGATAGATATTTGAACGTACCCTGTAGATACATTCTATTAACGGAAAGGCTGAATGAGAAAATTAGAATTAGAGTAACAGACAGTGGAAAAGTGTTTAACTAAATTATACGAGAACAAAGTTGTATGGAAATAGGGTGACAGGTGTCCTCAGCTCGAGGCTGAATAAAAATAATGATTGCTGGAGGTGCAGGTGGTGAGTTACCCACCCACGATCGACCTCATAACTCTATTTCTGGAAAATTCAAATTAGATTGAATCCTCTATTTCATCAGTTTATGTTAAGTGGCAAGGATCTATGTATATGAGTTTCATGGACTGAATTGGTATGAAACTCGCATTTTAATAACCTCGAATTTTTTAGAAGCTTCTAAATTGTGAACAATGAAGTTCCATAAATTTCCCGTCTTTAAATCCTGATTAGATCGGCTTTGTTTACAACTACTTTATGGATTTCTTTCATTACTTGCAACAGTTGCAAGGATATAATTTTATCGGAGATTACGTTCCCATCATTTTCTAACTCACCATCTAAAATTACAGCGAGGATTTTGTTGAACTCTACTAGTAGATTATTTGTCCATGCATACATTCAGATTAAATTTCTACGTGTGCTGCGGAGATAATGGACGTATAAGTCGGAACGTGTTTAAATAATGACACGTTGCAATACATCCTGCTATACCGTATCAGTTAAATATGTAATTTTAGCTATCGGACGCGTCAGCATTATCGATTACGAGATTCATTTTGCTTTGTACAACGCGATAAGTGTATTTATAGGCTGAATGGCTACAACGTTGAAACAACATGGTCTTAATTACCTACCATTAGCAGGGCAGATTAAGCTTAATGCTTGGGAGAGAGCTTATAACGGAAAATGAAAACAAAAGTTAACTACTATCAACTTCTTTGGAACTCCTCAAACGTTCATCAGGAGGATTGCTACCAATATAATAAATAAACCACAGACCATACAACTGTATGAGGAATGAGAAGGATTACTGAGTTTTCCGTTGCGTGGAGGAAGGTGACAAATGGGGGTAATTTATTTAAGTAGAACTAAATCTTCAAATGGCCAAATGATTTTGAAACACTACTGTGGATGCTGAAGGCCTGGAGAACGTTGAGGATTTATAGCCTTTAGTTTCATTTTTCTCTCCAAGGAGATACCGCAATGCAACAATGCATACTGGACATCGACATCTGGAAAACGTTAATCACGATTTCTTGAAGAATGAAGACTGTATATGCAACTTTGGTTATGAAGAATGAGAAGGGTTACTGAGTATTCAGTGGCGTTGAGGAAGGTTACCAATGGGGGTAATTTATTTAAGTAGAACTAAATCTTCAAATGGCCAAATGATTTTGAAACACTACTCTGGATGCTGAAGGCCTGGAGAACGTTGAGGATTTATAGCCTTTAGTTTCATTTTTCTCTCCAAGGAGATACTGCAATGCAACAATGCATACTGGACATCGACATCTGAAAAACGTTAATCACGATTTCTTGAAGAATGAAGACTGTATATGCAACTTTGGTTATGAAGAATGAGAAGGGTTACTGAGTATTCAGTGGCGTTGAGGAAGGTTACCAATGGGGGTAATTTATTTAAGTAGAACTAAATCTTCAAATGGCCAAATGATTTTGAAACACTACTGTGGATACTGAAGGCCTGGAGAACGTTGAGGATTTATAGCCTTTAGTTTCATTTTTCTCTCCAAGGAGATACTGCAATGCAACAATGCATACTGGACTTCGACATCTGGAAAACTTATCACGATTTCTTGAGAATGAAGCTGTAATATGCAACTTTGGTTATGAAGAATGAAAGGATTACTAATATTTGGCTAAAGGTGACCAATGGGATAAATTTACCGATCTTAAATCCAAATGCTTTTAAAACTACTTGGATCTAATTCTGAAAGTTGCAAGGATTAATTTTACTCGGAGATACGTCCATCATTCTAACTCACATCTAAAATTACACGATTTCTTGAAGAATGAAGCTGTAATATGCAACTTTGGTTATGAAGAATGAGAAGGATTACTAGTATTCAGTGGCGTTGAGGAAGGTTACCAATGGGTTTTGCAGATAATCCTGCTATAACCTGTATCAGTTGAGAATATGAATTTTAGCTATCGGACGCTCAGCATTATCGATTAACGAAACATTCTTAATGCTGAAACAACGGATAAGTGATTCATAGGCCTGGGAATTGCTAAACGTTGAAACAACGGATGGTCGTAATTAGCCTACCATTAGCATGTTGGCAGATTACTTAATCTCTGGGAAGAGAGCTTATAACTGGAAATGCAAAACAAATGTATAACTGGACATCAACATTCTTTGGAACTCCTCAAACGTTCATCAGGAGGATTGCTACCATATAGATAGAATGAAGACTGTAATATGCAACTTTGGTTATGAAGAATGAGAAGGGTTACTGAGTATTCAGTGGCGTTGAGGAAGGTGACAAATGGGGGTAATTTATTTAAGTAGAACTAAATCTTCAAATGGCCAAATGATTTTGAAACACTACTGTGGATACTGAAGGCCTGGAGAACGTTGAGGATTTATAGCCTTTAGTTTCATTTTTCTCTCCAAGGAGATACTGCAATGCAACAATGCATACTGGACATCGACATCTGGAAAACGTTAATCACGATTTCTTGAAGAATGAAGACTGTAATATGCAACTTTGGTTATGAAGAATGAGAAGGGTTACTGAGTATTCAGTGGCGTTGAGGAAGGTTACCAATGGGGGTAATTTATTTAAGTAGAACTAAATCTTCAAATGGCCAAATGATTTTGAAACACTACTGTGGATACTGAAGGCCTGGAGAACGTTGAGGATTTATAGCCTTTAGTTTCATTTTTCTCTCCAAGGAGATACTGCAATGCAACAATGCATACTGGACATCGACATCTGGAAAACGTTAATCACGATTTCTTGAAGAATGAAGACTGTAATATGCAACTTTGGTTATGAAGAATGAGAAGGGTTACTGAGTATTCAGTGGCGTTGAGGAAGGTGACCAATGGGGGTAATTTATTTAAGTAGAACTAAATCTTCAAATGGCCAAATGATTTTGAAACACTACTGTGGATACTGAAGGCCTGGAGAACGTTGAGGATTTATAGCCTTTAGTTTCATTTTTCTCTCCAAGGAGATACTGCAATGCAACAATGCATACTGGACATCGACATCTGGAAAACGTTAATCACGATTTCTTGAAGAATGAAGACTGTAATATGCAACTTTGGTTATGAAGAATGAGAAGGGTTACTGAGTATTCAGTGGCGTTGAGGAAGGTTACCAATGGGGGTAATTTATTTAAGTAGAACTAAATCTTCAAATGGCCAAATGATTTTGAAACACTACTGTGGATACTGAAGGCCTGGAGAACGTTGAGGATTTATAGCCTTTAGTTTCATTTTTCTCTCCAAGGAGATACTGCAATGCAACAATGCATACTGGACATCGACATCTGGAAAACGTTAATCACGATTTCTTGAAGAATGAAGACTGTAATATGCAACTTTGGTTATGAAGAATGAGAAGGGTTACTGAGTATTCAGTGGCGTTGAGGAAGGTGACAAATGGGGGTAATTTATTTAAGTAGAACTAAATCTTCAAATGGCCAAATGATTTTGAAACACTACTGTGGATACTGAAGGCCTGGAGAACGTTGAGGATTTATAGCCTTTAGTTTCATTTTTCTCTCCAAGGAGATACTGCAATGCAACAATGCATACTGGACATCGACATCTGGAAAACGTTAATCACGATTTCTTGAAGAATGAAGACTGTAATATGCAACTTTGGTTATGAAGAATGAGAAGGGTTACTGAGTATTCAGTGGCGTTGAGGAAGGTTACCAATGGGGGTAATTTATTTAAGTAGAACTAAATCTTCAAATGGCCAAATGATTTTGAAACACTACTGTGGATACTGAAGGCCTGGAGAACGTTGAGGATTTATAGCCTTTAGTTTCATTTTTCTCTCCAAGGAGATACTGCAATGCAACAATGCATACTGGACATCACATCTGGAAAACGTTAATCACGATTTCTTGAAGAATGAAGACTGTAATATGCAACTTTGGTTATGAAGAATGAGAAGGGTTACTGAGTATTCAGTGGCGTTGAGGAAGGTGACAAATGGGGGTAATTTATTTAAGTAGAACTAAATCTTCAAATGGCCAAATGATTTTGAAACACTACTGTGGATACTGAAGGCCTGGAGAACGTTGAGGATTTATAGCCTTTAGTTTCATTTTTCTCTCCAAGGAGATACTGCAATGCAACAATGCATACTGGACATCGACATCTGGAAAACGTTAATCACGATTTCTTGAAGAATGAAGACTGTAATATGCAACTTTGGTTATGAAGAATGAGAAGGGTTACTGAGTATTCAGTGGCGTTGAGGAAGGTTACCAATGGGGGTAATTTATTTAAGTAGAACTAAATCTTCAAATGGCCAAATGATTTTGAAACACTACTGTGGATACTGAAGGCCTGGAGAACGTTGAGGATTTATAGCCTTTAGTTTCATTTTTCTCTCCAAGGAGATACTGCAATGCAACAATGCATACTGGACATCGACATCTGGAAAACGTTAATCACGATTTCTTGAAGAATGAAGACTGTAATATGCAACTTTGGTTATGAAGAATGAGAAGGGTTACTGAGTATTCAGTGGCGTTGAGGAAGGTGACAAATGGGGGTAATTTATTTAAGTAGAACTAAATCTTCAAATGGCCAAATGATTTTGAAACACTACTGTGGATACTGAAGGCCTGGAGAACGTTGAGGATTTATAGCCTTTAGTTTCATTTTTCTCTCCAAGGAGATACTGCAATGCAACAATGCATACTGGACATCGACATCTGGAAAACGTTAATCACGATTTCTTGAAGAATGAAGACTGTAATATGCAACTTTGGTTATGAAGAATGAGAAGGGTTACTGAGTATTCAGTGGCGTTGAGGAAGGTTACCAATGGGGGTAATTTATTTAAGTAGAACTAAATCTTCAAATGGCCAAATGATTTTGAAACACTACTGTAAATGCTGAAGGTCTGGAGAACGTTGAGGATTAAATACTGGACATTGACATCTGGAAAACGTTAATCACGATTTCTTGAAGAATGAAGTCTGTAATATGCAACTTTGGTTATGAAGAATGAGAAGGGTTACTAAGTATTCAGTGGCGTTTAGGAAGGTGACCAATGGGGGTAATTTATTTAAGTAGAACTAAATCTTCAAATGGCCAAATGATTTTGAAAGACTACTGTGGATGCTGAAGGTCTAGAGAACGTTGAGGATTAAGTACTGGATATCGACTTCTGGAAAACTGGATCACGGTTTCTTGAATAATGAATAAGTACATGGGTTATGAAAAAGGAGGAAGAGTTATCCCTAAAACAATAATAAAAAATAATTCTTCTTTTTGAAAAAGTTCGTCTTCCTAATGCTAGAATGCGTCACCACCTCCTCAGATTTGCTTTTGTTTCTACCACACTCATTGGACTTGTTGTTCTTGTAAATGTAGATTTATGTTATGGGCTATTTATTTTTTAAAACGTACCTGTTTGTTTTGAAGTAACATATTTGGTAGCACTTTGAAACGACCGTATCGACGGTGCCTTACAGAACCCAGACCCATTCCCACATTCGCTCATGGCTTTGTTTCTGCGATGGTTCGGAGAATTTCTCGCATTCTTGCCCGTCCACACGTCCAGGTCAAAGGCCATGTTATCGTAACTGCGTCTCCGGGATGGCAGCACGTCGTTTTCGTAGTGTTTGACGATCTTCGAACGGAGCTTCTCGTAATATTGTTCTGACGGTTCGTGAACATATTCCAGACTCCGGGTGCTCTTCGAGTTGGATATTTTCTTGCATAAATTCCGGTGGATGTCCATGTATTTTGGCTCGACTGATGTACTGTTTCTATGTCTTAAACTGAAAGGAAATGGAGAAGATATTTTTTGATACATTATTTTTTGACCTTGTAGTAACTTACCTTGTGTTCTTTCGTCGTTCTCCTTTCTTACAATAACATTTATTGCTATCTGAACAGCTGTCGGTATCGCATTCACAGTAGGTAAGGGACAAATTTCCTTCTGCTGGCTTCCAGCTACAGTAACACTTATCGTTCAGTTTAGTTAAGTGGCATCTTTTGCAGTTTCTAAATGCAGGAGCTCTGTGGTGCTTTTCTGAAAGGTTTCGATTACCTGGAAATAGAATTGTAATCTGTAGAAATGACAAGTTTTAGTTTTGTGAGGTTAGATAACCCTTTAACTTTGTAGGTACTTGTATATTTATAAAAGATTATTTTCTCCCAGACATACTCAACCCTCTTTAGTTTCCATTGAGGTAATTCAATAAAATTAAATGAGTTACCTAAAGAACAGTAGCATTTATCAGCTGATGCGCATGTACAGGTGTCGCTATCGTAGCTACATTCAGAGCATGACACATAACCACTGGAAGAGTTCCTATTGGGATTTGACCCAGTTCCCGTTGGATTAGATGGCATACGACCTCTTGCCCTCTGCAAACTGAAGAAGTCGCTCTCTTCAGATGTACTAATCCTTTCTTTACACTGTTGCCAACTGCAAGAAAAAATATTACCTCACCAGTTCATATTTATGTACCTAATTTTTTTTATACCTTTTGAGTTCGGACATGCCCGGGTCTTTGTAATTTCGAATTCCACTGTTGCTATGTTTTTTCTTGTAGCTTGGTTTCCTCGTGACTGAGATGGAATTTTCTTTTGGCCGAAACTGTCTCGTGTCGTAGGAGGACGTAGATATGCTGCTCTCAGGGATTTTTTCGTTTATCCTTTTCGACATCCTCAACTTACTTGCAGCCTTCTGCATGTCCTTCTTCTTGAACTTGCTCTTCAACTTTGCCTTTATCTTCTTGCTGAAGATGTGCTGAATACTTTTCAGTTTGGAACTCACGATACTGGCCTTCTTCTGCCTACAGAACATTAAACACCATTGACCATATTAGCGACTAAAAGTTTTCTACGTACCTGTACAAAGGGCTTTTAGTTCTGAACGATTTCTTCTTCTGCTTCTTCATGATTGCTTTTGATCTTTGGAACAGCTCGTCTTTTGTAAGGGTGAGGGCTAGTTTGAGCAAAAACTCCTTGTAGATGGGTTTGAGATCATTAAAAGACATTCCTTCGGGATCTATTATGACTCCGAGGATTTCATCGATGGAGTGGAGCCCTTCTTGGAGTCGAAATTCGTTGAAGAGTTCATGGAATCCTAGTGGGGATCCACCACTTGCTTGACCATTCGCCCTTAAAATAAAACCCCTTTAATGGCCATCGACTTTGAAGTGTTAGAAACCTTACCTGTTTAGTTTTGATTTGTATTTCGTTAAACCGCCAGCATTTAGGAAGCTTCCAGACCGAGGGATCGTGACCCTCGTGAGTATATCGCCCTGGTTATCACCTTCTGCACCTTTTCGAAGATTTTGGCTACGAGATACAGATCTTGATACCTCATCATGGTGAGTGGTGTTCGAATTCTTTTTCTCGTCCCCACCTCCAATGGCAGTATTGACGTAGGAATGTTTGTCCGGTTTTGGTGCATTTAGGGAGTCATTGACTTCTTCGTAGGGGGTGATGGCATCGAGGTCTTCAGGTTTGGGCAAAGGGGCACTAGGAGCCCTTCGGGTTTTTGAGCTTTTCTTAGCATAAAGGGAGGATTTGTTGGCCGTCAGCAGAGGTCGAGTGTCATCAATCTGAAGAAGAAGTGTGAATGTTAATTGATGGAGTGATTTTGATTTTTGGTTTTGTGGAAGTTTGAAGATCCTTATTACATTTAAATTAATGAATTTATTATATTACACAACAATTCTTATCTCTTCAATCGTGAGTACTAACATATATGGAAAATAATGGTATTAATTAATAGAAATTAATTTCACTCGTCAGTAGAGGTTATTTCACATGCACAGACCGACGTACATTATTCAAATGAGTATGACTGGAGATTTAATAAACCCACACGCACAAGATATAATGCCCATGGCAACCAATGAATGTTAAATAGATCGAGGGGTCACGGAATGAGGTCGACCCTTCATTAAAAGATTATTTTTGCGTAATGCATACAAATAAAAATTGGTGGGGCTTGTGGAATGCTTCACCCACCAAACCACATAGTGGAATATTTAACTGTTAACTGTAAAAGTCAATATTCGCCAAATCAGATTGGTATGGTGGGTGAGGTTTGTTATCAACTGTCAACCTATAAATAAAATTTGGTCGAGTTTTAGATTTGTGACTCTTACGTCAACATGTTGTTCCCTGTCGCTGTTGGCGCTCGCAACGGACGACGTTGCCGTGCTCCTTTTCTTCCTGGGCGGCCTGACTGGCGTCGCGACGTCGCCGTTCCAGTCGAGGACGCTCGAGGTCGTTGAGATGCAGCTGATGCCCTCGCGCGTCGTCTTCGGCCTGCGTCCCTGTCTCGCTTTGTTCATGTGCGCCATCAGAGACTTATACAGGGTGGCCGCAATCACGATGGCATCCTCGGACGTCTGACACGCGAATCCATGGCACTCTAGGCGACGTCTCTGCTGAGGGTGAGACGACACGTTCGACTGGGCACTGCTAAATGCTGCAATCAATAATAGTGGATTGAGGATTGACAATCGACAAAAATCTGCCTCAGTAGATGGCGTTAGAAGTTACTTGAATTATGTTAAATTTTGACATGGAACACACACACAAAAGAATAAGGGCAAACATTCTTAAGCTTCGATAGGTGTGTCCACCTAATCGATTCCATTATCCATTTACTTATGGAGGAGCAAAAGCGTTTATTAAGTGAAGAAAATCTTCTTAATAACATTATGAGTGAGTAAATATTGACTCGTTTCAGCACGTTATAGTAAGTTGTTGTTTCAAGTGTTTAATTTATTTTGGCCGAACATTAAAACGCTTGGAAAGTAATCAATTGGCCAACACCAAAATTGTTTGCTTTCTACTTTTAGAGATTTCGAATTGAAAGTCGATTATCCAAACATAACCTAATAAATATTAATGACTTCGGGATTGGAGTTAAATTTACTAGAGGGTTGATGCATAGAAGAAACAGACGATTTCAAGGTCAAAGAACTCAATGGTTTCTAATCCGATTATAGAAAATGGATCAAAAGACCATCGTTTGAGTCTTTAACCTTTCGGCACTTCTGTGGCGTCCCATGTTCTCCATTCAATGACACTATACAATGAGTCATTTGACCTTACAATCGTCTAGTTATTCTGTGCCAGTCTCTGTAATTGTAACATTTCATATTTATAATTTGTGAGGTTAAGTCACCGAAAATCTATTCAACAACAACGAGCGGCAACTTCGGAAGGTTTAGTGTAAAATCTGTGACCCCACATGAATATTTAGCTGTATCCAAAATCTAAATTTCTCCTCATTTGCATAGAAATGTATTTCGTTTTGAGAGCGAGTTACCAACAACAACCATACCACATAATACACTACCTACCTAATTAGATAGAAACAAACTGAACAGAATGATAATAAAAATTGTCTGTTCCCTCCGCTGGTTACTTACCATTACTTCGCATGACTACAGCAAATAAAGGGGCATGAGAGTCTGACTTCTGCGTCCCTTGTGTCTGAAATGTGGCAATTTCGGATGAGTTTAGTTGACGAAACAGTCCTTGTTTATCGAGATTGTCCGGGTCGGTTATTAGGGGTAGGAAGGCGCACGTGGAACTACTGGGAGGATCGGCGTGGTGTAAAACAAATTTCACAGCCGACCACACTGCTATCGTCGGAAATGGATTCAGCTGCTCGACGTCACCTAAGCGAAAAATAAAAATCAGAGTCGGGATTTCACAAGGGAATTTCACGTTATCAAACTCTTTATTAGCTACAAATAACAAAATGGCTTTACTGTGCATCGTACGCTAATTTTTGAGTTAATTTGGGAGATCAAGTTCTAATATATTGCCTTAAAGCTGCTTTGTGTATCAGGATTTCGAAATATCAGCTCAAGACCCTAGAAAGTCATCAGAATTCCCAGCTCATCAATAAATATCTTCAAATATTTTCAATGACGCTAATTATCAACTATCCCCATTATCCAATTTAGGGTCCATTGATAGTACCATATAATGAGTCCAACTTATACTGAAATCTACCAAGTCAGTTTTAAAAGATTGTATCATTAAGTAATTTCCTAAATCTATACTCAGGATGAAGTAGAAATACCCCTAATTAATATTTGATATAATGGTTATTGTTCCCATGAATCCCACCCACAGTCATCTCTTAAAATTTCTGTAGCACCTCAAGATTTCGAGATCTAACTTCAAAGTCGAGAAGGTATAACCTGTATCCACTTTTTGGTCTTCAAATTCTTCAATATATCACGATTTAAAGCAACCACAACCTTACAGGGTCACCATAATGCATTTTCGATTTAGAAAGCCATTAGAAACTATTCCCATTGTCCAATTTGATGACCATTGATAATATAGTGACCTCAATTGAACTCATTCTTATTCCAAAATCTACCAAGTCAGTTTTAAAAGATGGTGTCATTAAATAAATTCCTAAATCTATACTCAGGATGAGTAGGAATACCCCCAATTAATATTTGGTATAATGCTGGTTGTTCCCATGAATGCCACCCACAGTCATCTCTTAAAATTGCTTTAGCACCTCAAGATTTCGAGATCTTACTTTAAAGTCGAGAAGGTATAACCTGTATCCACTTTTTGGTCTTCAAATTCTTCAATAAATCACGATTTAAAGCAACCACAACCTTACAGGGTCACCATAATGCATTTTCGATTTAGAAAGTTATAACAAAATATTCCCATTGTCCAATTTAACGACTATTGATAATATAATGACCTTAATTGAACTCTATCCTATACCAAAATCTACCAAGTCAATTTTGAAAGATTATATCTTTAAAAAAACCCTGAAATCATACTCAGGATGAAGTAGCAATGCCCCTAATTAATATTCGGTATCATGCTGCTTGTTCCCATGAATCCCACCCACAGTCATCTCTAAAATTCTTTAGCACCTTAAGATTTCAAGATCAAATTCTTCAAAATATCAAGATTTTAAGCAACCACAACCTTACAGGAACCCCACAATGCATTTTAGATTTAGAAAGTCATTACAAACTATTCCCATTGTCCAATTTACGACTATTGATAATATAATGACCTCAATTCAACTCATTCTTATTCCAAAATCTACCAAGTCAGTTTTAAGATATTAAATCACTAAGAAAATTCCTGAATCTATACTCAGGATGAGGTAGAAATACCCCTTATTAATATTTGGTATGATGCTGTTTGTTTCCATGAATCCCACCCACAGTTATCTGTAAAATTGCTTAAGCACTCACGATTCGGAGATACAAGCTTTAAAGTTTAGATGGTATGATCTGTTTCCTCTGTCAAGACTCCGAATTCCCCAGTATATAAAGACTTAAAAAATCAAATCTTTGAATAAACCCCACAATACTAATTAGATTTAGAATGTCACTATAAATCACTCTCATTATCCAATTTAGTGGCCACTGATAATACAATGACCTCAAACTAATACCTACCAAAATCTACTAAGTCTATTTATTTAGGAAGGATAGATCAGTAGGAAATTACTGAAATCAATCTCAGGATGAAAAATAAATATCTTCTGTTATGCTACTAGTTCTTCTGAAGCCCACCCAGTCTTCAACCGTAAAATGATTAAGCACGTTCACTGCGTTCCATGCGTCAGTGCTCGCGATACCCACAGGAGCCAGCAACGTGTTGGTATTAATTATTATTGCAGTCAGAAAATTATTGAATTAGAAAATAATAAGGCATTAAAATAGAATGGTTTACCTGAGTACAGTATTTAACAATCTTTACCAAGCTAATGTGCCCCAAGGGTGAAATAGACTGCTAATTATTTTATAAATTTACCTTTATCAGATCTGTACTGGACTTTCAAACCCATGGCAGATATCTCAAGTCTCTCACTCAACGGTTTCTGCTCCAACCTCCTCGGACTTTTATCGTTTTTGTACTGGAAGTACAATTTCTTCAACGGTTCCTGAAGACCGGCCAAATTGGTCACCTTATCCACCAGCTCCACAGATCCCAAATAATCCACAGAGAACCCATGAACACCTACACCCAACTCACCCCCACCAGCCATTATCCCTTCATCATTGGCAACTTCCACGAACATCTTTTCGATTCTAGCTTGGACACTGTTTTTTGACGAACTCCTGTAGTTACTGTCACCTTTATCAGCTCCATGGCTCGAGTCTGATTCGAACATGGAGTCGATTCTTTGTTTGTAGACACTGTAAATGCTACCAGTTTCTGAGTTGTCCTGGAGCTGACGTTGCTGGGCTTCCATGAGGCGGAAGCCTTTCTTGGAGGGTGCTGGGGGATCTCCCATGATTTTTGATGACATGGGGTAGAAGGATTGGGATGATGTTCGTGATACGTCAAGGTTGCATATGACCATGTTCACTGTAACTATTCTTGTGGAGGGTGATGACCCTTTTTTGACTTTTCTGAAGCGAAAGAACCAACGTCACTGTTGTGTTGTAGTTGATGTGGAGGAGTGTGATGGTGTAAGAACAGTTACCATGATTGTAGATTCTAATGGTATTGGCATCAAATGGCATAAACCTGTAAAGATAAATAAACAATTTTAGATATGTGACTGTGGGATGCCATGAGGAATGAGGTGAAGGAGGTCATAATCCTCAAGTAAAATTTTTCGCTGAAAGAATAATCAGAATTACAGAATCTTGACCATCAAGTTATGGTTTTATCAAGATTCTTTTGTTAATTAAGAGAAGACATTTTCTATGGAGAAAATTATTGTTGTGTGACCTCCAGTATGAATAAGGTGACTCTTAATACCCAATTGCTTATTGAAGGAAGAGGCAATGCCTCTGAAAGTTCATCTAATTCGATTAATTGAAATTCTGGTTATGATAAGGTCTTAATGATAAGCTTCAAGTTTAATTAGATTGGCATTAAATTTATTTCCACTAGAATGGTGCAATATATTGATTTCTGGCTCCTGGTCTATTCCGCAGAGCTGGACATTACAATATTTAGGCAATTAACAAAATTTAAAACTTAATAATTTGAGGGCATCTAGTCATACGTGACTGAAGCTAATTTTTAACCCCTTGTGCTTCATATTTTTCATTCCTGTTGGATAAAATTATCAAAATGTCAAGAACGCAATATTTATGGTAAGATTGAGGACGTCTGTAACCTCGTGAGTTAATCATATATGTGTATAGTGGAAAATAAGATCACCCTCTCGATTTTTATTTGTTATTACGTATATATTGTGCGCGTAATAAATAAAACTAGGACATTTGTATCTGGAAAATACGAATTTTTAGACAGAGGAGAGATAAACATTGCCCAAGATGATATTTTTGACGTGAAAGGGAGATACCTACCTGAACTTAATTCTATCATTTCAACGTGAAACAAATAGGATTTCTTTTTTCCCATGTGGCGGTATCTTTATTTGAACTTGCAAGAGAGAACGTAGAACATTTTAATCTTCTGAAAGTATATCTCGGAGGGTACATACCAATAGATAACTTCCAACGATATTTTCTAATAAATACTTATCCAACGCATTTTTATTTTATTGCAACAACTGTTTATTTAATGGGAAGTATCTTGACATTTTTATTTTTAATGGGACCTATATTATCCAAATTTTAGTGGCAAGAATACGAACCCTGACAGTTTGCTAACATTGTTGTAATTTGACAATCCCTGTGGTAGAGTTCGCACAATCAATAATCTGAAAAGAAGGCGGATCAAGCGTTCATGTGACGTCACCACATGCGCTGTGAGATGCGCGATAGACGCCAGTGGCGGAGCTAACTTTCGAGCGTTACGCGGTGTTACGACTCTGCGCACGGTCAAAAACGACGATAAACATGTATTAACGTCGTCATATCAAATTGTTTGATGCAGGTGGTAATAACCAGTTTATTTATTTATTATAAAATGTGTCTGTGTCATTCCTGAATTTAATTGCATTCGATTAATTGTTTTACGCGTGGAATAGTAATTACATAGTTTATTATTTTTAAATAGATTTGTGAATGCATTCAGAAGTTTTCATTAAACTAGTTCATTATGATTAGAATTAAATTGACTAATAAGTTGTTAGGGTTTGTATCTGATCTGTTTTTCTTTTTTATAGATGGAGGCCTACAGTGCTGGAAGTGGGAAACTGATGGGAAGAAAAGGTAAGAATTATTATTTTGTGGTTATCTAAATTGATTATTAATTTTTAATTTTTGTTGCTTTGATTTTACTGAATTTTCAAAAAGATAGGTTGGGTATAGGTTCTCTGTGTTTTGTGGCAAATCCAGAATTATATCATCAAACACAAAATCAACCACCTAACCTCACTTTATATCTCACAAAGTTTTTCTCCTCCTAAAAGTCGCCACTCCGTTCGATGACTCAGACATCTACATAATTATTAGATAAGTAGTTGTATCTGTCGTTGATGAAATAAAATTCTACAAAAATTGTTACCGCTCTAATGTAACAGTAATAACGTACTTATAACGTTGTGCAAACAGAATCGTCGTCCACTTGCATACACTCCTAAAGATTTATTTATTTTGGTGCAGACATCTGTTTACTCGGGCAATTATGTTGGAACCGATGTTGCAATTTAACGAAAATTGCCCGTAACTACGCTAACTGTTTCGCGATTTTTGCGCCAGACCTATTAGATGGAATACAAACGCGAGCTGCATCTGGCATCCCAGAACCAGAAGATCGTTGTTTTATTCAGGTGAAAATGAAAAAGGCGAAACGTGCAAAACGAAATGTCGGGCAGACAGACAGACGGGGAACAAAAAGAAGCGTAAGAATGAACGAGCAGACACATAATGGGTTTACACATGTCTAGTAATTACTTAAACATTTCAACAAATCCACGCGTAATTGAATGTGTAATTTTAAATAGTTTTACATAACCTGTAAGTACTACGTAAAAAATTCTTATACATTGTGGCTGATTTTGGGGTTCCTACACTTACAGACACATATATCTTTCATTTGGTACAACTGAATCCCTTATGGGACCAACTTTGCAGCAAAATCCGGCTCGATGGACCTCCGTGAACTTAAATAATTTTTCCAACTTGGCATTTTGTCTGAATATATCTGTCTTCTAAAGGTCTAATTTGGCTCTTCCGATCATATTAGCATTAATTAATAACAATAACACTGAATAGATTGAGTAATTCAATTTTATTTTTGGATCGTATTACTTTTAGTAGTCCATCCAGACTATTTGCCACAAAAAAGACACAAATTATCTTCGATGATTAATTGTACTACAGTTTCCCACTTTAAAAATTATCTAATAAGTGTTCATGATTCGTAAAAGACCCTACCATAACGGTTCAACTTTAAAACACCCCTTTACTTGCCACGATGGACTTTCTCAAAGATTTTGAGGTTCTTGGACATATAGGCACATATATCTGTCTTTTGATACCACTGACTGGCTCGTAAGACCATATTTGCTAAAAAATTCGGCTCGAAGGACCTCCGTGAACTTAAATATCTCTTCCAATTTTGCTTTTCCAATGTTTCAATTCAGTAGTTACTGTAGTACAGTTCCCCCCAATCTATATATCTACCTACAAATATTATTTATAGGCGCCTAATTATTATACGTTCACCTTCAAGAAGTTATAACTCACCTACAAAAAAAAATTGCAAATCGCCGTTTATAATCGTGTAATAACTGTGCTAAGAATTTTTTGAATTCGTTGCAGTGGATTATTGAGAAAAGCAGATGGTTCACCAGAAGCGTTCATTAAGCAGTTGATACATATCAAGTATTAATTTATTTAGCAGGTAGTGTGTGGACAGAGGCTTAAGAAAATACACATGGAAGCGGTAAAAATAGAATATTGTTTTATTGGTATAATCGGTTAATGTTTGGTGAAGAAGCTTTGGTTGTTTAAATTTGGAGACTTCGTGGCGGATAAGTTTCTTGTGGAAAATAACAAATAATCACAAAATATGAACGCACCCTTTTTTGACATATCAATAAGCTCATTTAATTAATTACTTAATGTTTATCTATGGATCGAGAATTTTTTAGAATGTTTTGGAAAGTAGAAGAATGTTTAGAGGTTCAAGAGTGATCTAGAAAGTTATAGAAGGTTCGAGAATGATCTGCAATTTTCCAGAAGATTCTAGAATGCTCCAGAAACTTCTAAACTATTCTAGAATTTTCTAAAATGTTCGAGATTGTTGTAGATTTTTTCCCGAAAATTCTGGATTGTCCTAAAAGATTCATGAATGTTCTAGAACTTTCCAGGAGGTTCAAGAGTGATCTAGAAAGTTATAAAAAGTTGAAGGATGATCTAGACAGTTATAGAAAGTTTTAGAATGTTTTGGACTTGTTTAAAATGTTCGAAACTGTTCTAGATTTGTTTCCTGAAAATTCTAGATTGTTCTAAAAGATTCATGAATGTTCTAGAATGTTCTAAGAAGGATTCTAGAATGTTAAGAAAGTTCTAGAATGTTCTAGAATTGTTTAAAATGTTCGAGACTGTTTAGATTTTTTCCGAAAATTCTAGATTGTTCTAAAAGATTCATGAATGTTCTAGAACTTTCCAAGAGGTTCAAGAGTGATTTAGTAAAGTTAAAAAAAGTTGGAAGGATGATCTAGACAGTTACAGAAAGTTCTAGAATGTTTTGGACTTATTTAAAATGTTCGAAACTGTTCTAGATTTGTTTCCCGAAAATTCTAGATTGTTCTAAAAGATTCATGAATGTTCTAGAATGTTCTAAGAGGTTCAATAGTGATTTAGAAAGTTATAGGAAGTTCTAGAATGTTCTAGAATTGTTTAAAATGTTCGAGACTGTTTTAGATTTTTTTCAGAAAATTCTAGATTGTTCTAAAAGATTCATGAATGTTCTAGAATGTTCTAAGAGGTTCAATAGCGATTTAGAAAGTTCTAGAATGTTATAGAATTGCTTAAAATGTTCGAGAGTGTTCTGGATTTTCTAGAAGGTTCAAGAATATTATAGAATTCTTTAGAAGGTCTCAGAATCTAAAAATTTCTTTATAGTACTCCTGAATATTGTAGAATTTACTACACTATAAAAAAAATAACTTACGAAATTAATATATTCTTGCTTATAATTTTTCAATGGTTTCTTATTAATGTAATCAAATATAACTGCATGATTATTAATTATTTAAGTAAACATATTCTAACAGAAATCCGTTGACTTTTCTTGAGGGAGGCGTGGGTAATTTGGCTAATTTTATACAAGAATGATTAATCAACAAAGTACAAACTTCGATCAATAATGTGAATCAATTCTCATATTTTTTATCCCCTCTAAAAGGCGATTGCCATTTTTACCTTAAATTCTTGCTTGATAGACCAGAAATGCTTCGATCTGCAATTTGAGTTGATTTTTATATCAATATCCGGCTCGGAGGACCATTTGTAATCCGACATTAAACATTAATTTTGCGTCAAAATATAATTCAAAATTTTCTATTACATACTCCGCGGCTATTAATCAATTCTGAAATATTGCCAAAAAGTTATTCGATCCGTTTCCTTACTCACCCAATTTTTATTGGGACATTAACAGTAATACTGATTATTATTATCAGTTGAAAGTAACATTCGCTCAATTAATTTTTTTTACCATTTACTATGTATAATTTTTTTAATGGAAACAGAAACAACAACGTGTAATCATAAATACCAGTCTTGAGATTAGGTCTTGAGATGATGATACACGGAAGACCTACGGAACCAGTTGGCCTTGCTAAATAAAATTATTAATTGCAGTCGGGCGATAGTTCACAGCGCGAATGATAATTAGTCATCATATACATAATTGTAGCTTTTTGGGTCAGCTATGCAGATGGGTAGGCATATAAGTACCTAAAGAAAGATGCTTCTTCATCTAAATGGAATATCCGAGGAGATGAGCTGAGCGATAAGTAGTCCAAACCGAACTGTTAGATAATATACTTAATTTGTGTTCCTATACACCATTTGGACCTGTCAGATAGATGGGTAATGTAGTGGTGATTGTGCCATGTTACGTGTACTTGTACCGTTAGGTGCTAGGTAATTATTTTCGATGGATTCCTATGCTTAAATCACATTCATCTTTTGAGAGTGTCTCTAGGTACGTTACCATGGTATGAAAGAAAGGAAGGGCTGGGGTCAAATCGCCTAAGTAATGGACACAAAGGCATAAGCTTTGTTGCAATTACTAATACTATCTTTAAGATAACATTGGAATGATGTATTTGTGACGTTATGAATTTAAGAACAAAATAACAAGCTTTACAGTGTAAACCGCCTTTTAGAGGGGATAAAAGATTTCGGATTTCTATTATAGTGTCATCATAAATTATTAAGAGTCATACAGAATTATCTTTGAATTCAAAAATAAGAAGCTAAGTACTCCAAAAACAACCGCCAAAATATTAATTTCGAAATTTATTTTTATTAGTGTAGTACACTATAATATTCAGTACAATAAAGAAATTTTAAGATTCTGAGACCTTCTAAAGAATTCTATAATATTCTCGAACCTTCTAGATTTCTCCATATCACGTTTGAACCTCTTAGAAGATTTAAGAACACTCTCCAACCTTCTTGAAAATCCTAGAAAAATCTCGAACATTTTAGAACGTTCTCGAACATGTTATAAAATTGTAGAATATTCTAGAACCTTCTGAAACATTCTGCAATGTTCTGGAAAATTTTCGAACAGTATAGAACCTTCCTAGAAATTCCAATTAATAGAAGAACCTTATGAAAAACTCTAAAACATACTCTTGAACCTTCTGGAATTTTCTAGGACATTCTTTAAGTTCTTGGAAGATTCTAAGACATTATTCTCTCTTGTTCGAGCCAGTTTTGTCGTGAAATTGGTCCTTTGTACTGGACAAAAGTACAATCCAAAGCTCTATAAGTTCTCTGAAGCAAATATCACTCTTAAACCTCTTGGAAGATTCTATAACATCCCTGAACGTTCTAGAACATTCTAGAACCTTCTGAAAAATTTTAGAACAGTCTCAAACCTTCTGAGAAATTCTAGAACATACTCTCGAAGCTTCTGGAATTTTTAAGGACATTATTTAAGTTCTTGGAAGATTCTAAGACATTCATCTCTCTTGTCCGAGCCAGTTTTGTCGTGAAATTGGTCCTTCGTATTCGACAAAAGTACAATCCAATGCTCTATAAGTTCCTTGAAGCAAATATCACTCTTGAACCTCTTGGAAGATTCTACAACATCCTTGAACGTCCTAGAACATTCGAGAACCTTCTGGAAAGTTTAGAACTGTTTCAAACCTTCTGGGAAATTCTAGAACACACTCCCGAAGCTTCTGGAATTTTCTAGGACATTCTTTAAGTTCTTGGAAGATTCTAAGACATTCATCTCTCTTGTTCGAGCCAGTTTTGTCTTGAAATCGGTCCTTCGTACTGGACAAAAGTACAATCCAAAGCTCTATAAGTTCTCTGAAGCAAATATCACTCTTAAACCTTTCGGAAGATTCTATAACATCCTTGAACGTTCTAGAACATTCTAGAACCTTCTGGAAAATTATAGAACAGTCTCAAACCTTCCGGGAAATTCAAGAACATACTATCGAACCTTCTGGAATTTTCTAGGACATTCTTTAAGTATTTGGAAGATTCAAAAACATTCTTCTCTCTTGTTCGAGCCAGTTTTGTCGTAAAATTGGTCCTTAGTACTGGACAAAAGTACAATCCAAAGCTCTGTAAGTTCTTTGAAGCAAATATCACTCTTGAACCTCTTGGAAGATTCTAGAACATTCTTAAAAGTTCTAGAACATTCTAGAATCTTCTGGAAAATTTTAGAACAGTCTCAAATCTTCCGCAAAATTCTAGAATATACTTTCGAATCTTTTAGAATATCCTAGAACATTCTCTAACTTTCTGGAACTTTATGTGCATTCTTGAACTTATTGGAAGATTGTAATACATTCGTCTCTCTTCTTCGAGCCGGTTTTGTCGTTGAATTGGTGCTTTGAGCTGGACAAAAATACAAACCGATGCCTTTTTGGTCCTTCAAGACGAAATATCCAGCGTAAATTCAATATTTACCTCGAAGATCGTCCTTTGAAAGTAAAAAAAAGCAACAAAAAAGTTATGAGAATGGTTTAATTCTATTAAAAGTTTCCTCCTCCTCAAAATTTTCTATAAAAAATGAGTTTATTCACATATTAATTTTTTAAAACTCATTTTTATAGGTATAACGAATCGATGCATTTTTAGTCCTTTGTCGTAAATTTGGTCCTTCGAGCCGGACGAAAACAGTACCAACACATTTTTATTTAGTTTTGTGAATTTATTCATATTCCTACCTTAAATCTTTCAGTAGTCATACGAATACCATGTGGCATTTCTTCAGTATTCCGTAGAAATCCTTTTTCTATTGAAATCACTTAAAACATTTAAGGAATTGTAACGGCAATATATCCATACTAATCGATACAAGTTTTTCGAATGCCTTCTGAATGATTTCTTTAGAGTCCTTCGGAAGGTAAACAAACGTGGTACGACGTGTTGGTTCAAAGCATCAGTACAGACTTGCAGCAATTATCGGTAATTAAAAGAATAGTGAAATTCCAATGGGTAGATAACTGTAAACACACGTTCACTTACATAAAAGTCTTTTGTAGAAAGGATTGACGATGAATGGAGCTTTTCTCTTAACATAAGACTCATACTGATTTTAATGGACGGATTTTGAGTGGCGCTTAACAATACCTGTTGTGCACATGCGCCTGTAGCAATGGGTTGTGGGAAATTGATCGGCAGCCATTACAGCATACTGTCAGCAGCAGTTACATAAGCTTGGAGATTTTAAATCATTGCGGAGCCACTTTAAAACAAATTTGATTATGTTTAGTGGGTTTAAATAAAAATTGTCCCTGATTGATTATTAACCGCAAACGTACAGATGTTTTTTGTATTTAAATTCATCTCAAATACGCGTCGACAGCTACAGTTAGACACACTGTGATGTAATAACAATAACAATAAAACGGCTCGCTCGTAAAAAGAATCAGCAGCTGAATAAGATGTTACCTACCAACTTTATAGACCATTTCGCGATTCGACTAAATTGGACTGATCCGCTTCGCGCCGGATTGGAACGCATCATCATTAACAGGTAGGTAAATAAATAATTATCGCAGACCAATGGTCAGTTAGTACTTAACTAGTGTATTAGCAACTTAACATACAGATGTACGGCATAACGTTGTCGGTTGTTGATTGCTTTCCGGAATACGCTAGCCACTTGTCATCTTTCCTCTTATTACAGGAAACTGTTGTCGTAAACAAACTCCTGGAATCTCTAGTTTGAAGTGGCACGTATTACCATTCAATGCATTCAATTAGTACTGGTGTAAAGATGTGTATATTTATAAGTACGTAGATAAGATTGGTGCATCTCTCTTTTAGAATGGTGAAATAACTAAAATAACAGTCTTGGACAACCGTCTTAATAAAGATGATCAGAATTAGGTGATCGATCGATAGTTAGTCGTCTATTAGTGTGACCTGCAACAATATCGATCGATCGATAGATCACCGAGTAGAATGTTCAGATCGTTCGTCGCTTCTGCGAATTATGTGAAATAGACAGCTAATCGGTTATTGCTCCTTTGAATGTAGAAATCCAACTATAATCAATTTAATTTGAGTCATGTTCATGACTCAACTTTGTCTTAACAAAGAATCCGGCTCGAAGGACCTCCGTAAATCTGAATATTTTTTCTGTTTTGTATTTTGTAGGTCGTTATCTGCTTCCAATGTTCAAAATTAGTCTCTCAGGTCATATCCATACCAAATACTGGCAGATACTATTGCCTAATCATTACATTCATGCAAATTGATATGAGAATGAGACAGCTCAATCCGGTTGTTAATCTTCCTTTGATTGTAATCTACATATGAAGCCGTCACACTTGCTAAGATGAACATTTTGAATCTTTTTGACGCTCTTGCACATATATAATATATACACATGTATCTTCCGTTTGATGCCACTTGTTGGATTCGTAGCATCAAATTTTCTGCAAAATCCGGCTCGAAGGACCTCCGTAAATCTAATATTTTTTATGTTTTGATATTTTGTAGGTCGTTATCTGCCTTCAAATCATCAAATTTAGTCCCTCAGGTCATACCCATACCAATTACTAGCAAAACTATTGGCTAGTCATTGTATTTTAGTTGCCAATCTCGAATTATTGCTGCTACAACTAAACTAAGACT
Source organism: Agrilus mali (assembly GCA_029378335.1). Taxonomy (NCBI): domain Eukaryota; kingdom Metazoa; phylum Arthropoda; class Insecta; order Coleoptera; family Buprestidae; genus Agrilus; species Agrilus mali. Next base: position 18,615,226 of record CM055662.1, read on the forward strand.
ATATCTGTACCTTGCTCCTTAGTAGTTCTCATATAAATCAATTAACTGGCTCATTCGACTCAATTTTTCAAAATCCGGCTCGAAGGACCTCCGTAAATCTGAATATTTTTTCTGTTTTGTATTTTGTAGGTCGTTATCTGCCTTCCAATGTTCAAATTTAGTCCCTCAGGTCATACCCATACCAATTACTAGCAAAACTATTGGCTAGTCATTGTATTTTAGTTGCCAATCTCGAATTATTGCTGCTACAACTAAACTAAGACTATATCTGTACCTTGCTCCTTAGTAGTTCTCATATAAATCAATTAACTGGCTCATTCGACTCAATATTTTACAAAATCCGGCTCGAAGGACCTCCGTAAATCTGAATATTTTTTCTGTTTTTTCATTTTGTAGGTCGTTATCTGCCTTCCAATGTTCAAAATTAGTCTCCCAGGTCATATCTATACCAAATACTGGCAGATACTATTGGCTAGTCATTGTATTTAAGTTGCCAATCTCGAATTATTGCTGCTTAAACTAAACTAAGAACATTTCTGTACCTCGTTCCTTGCTATTTCTCATATTAATCAATTAACTGGTTCAATCGACTTAATTTTCTGAAATATCCGGCTCGAAGGACCTCCGTAAATCTTAATATTTATTCTGTTTTGGCAATTTGTAGGTGGTTATCTGCCTTCTAATGTTCAAATTTAGTACCTCAGGTCATACCCATACCAATTACTAGCAAAACTATTGGCTAGTCATTGTATTTTAGTTACTAATCTCGAATTATTGCTGCTATAACTAAACAAAGGACTATTTCTGTACTTCGTTGTTTAGTGTTTCTCATTTTAACTAATTAACTGGCTCATTCGAGTCAATTTTCTACAAAATGCGGCTCGAAGGACCTCCGTGAACTTACAAATTTTGTTTTTAGGTCGTATTAATGACAGTTGGTAACAACAATTGAGTAGACTGAGAAATTTGGTTTGTCCTTAGTACAAATTACTTTTACCTAAGTCAGGGCAACCCTAACCTACCCTAACCTGACTTATTATAGCCTTCTTTTACTCACCCTAACCTAACCGTATCCTGTACCTCCTAGAAATAAGGTTATAGTCACTTTAGGTTGCCCTAATTTCAAATTTCAAATTTTTCGCTTTCTGGTTTAACCAGCTTGACCTACATGAGGTTATCCATCCTTATGTCATAAAGCAGTAATTATTATGTACACCAGCAATTTGCACTTAATTACATTTTACAAAATTACAACGTACGAATGACACGTTTCTTTCCATTAATTTTTTTTTCTTCCATTGTGTATTTGAAGAAGAAGAAGCAAACGTTAAATTACAGTTGTTACCATAAATGGTATCATTTAGATAAAATGTGCATCTTTTATACAGTTATTATTTCGAAAGCGCCTTTCTGCAATTAAGAAGATTCCCCTGCTGTTCCTCCTCCTCCTCCACCTCATTGATGAGACAAAAGAGCGTGGTCACCAATTATAAATGCATACTAAGCAATTTTGTAGAGTAGGTAACGCGTCTCGTTGCGCTACGTTACCATGGGAGGTTATACGTTATGATAATAGTTGCAGGCATATGGATACGTCGTATATTATGTTTATTAGTGTCTATATACTTATTATACTTACTTAAGTCGTTTGGCAGTGAAGGAGGTCTATACTCTAGGGGCATGGCATCAGTATATTTCCATGAAAAAATATATTTTTCATAATAAAATCTTAGTGTTGTCTTTCAAATACACCATCACAAGTGATAAAACAATATTTAGTTTTTGCAATTGCACCGAAAGTGGGCGGATTTATACCACGTGTATAGTAAGTTCTTAGGTTATGGTATGTTTGACACTTTACAAATTCAACCGAAATGTAATCGTTTACTGAACCCATATCTACACTGTTGTTATGTTTGTAGATTAGTTATTTACATAAAAAATTGAACAATAAATGCAATGTATACAGGGTTTTTCAAGTTGATGGGCTATTAGAAGTATATGAATTAGTAGAAGGAATTCAATTCTGAAACTTGGGCTCATTTGGTTATTGTTTATGCCGCTTCTTTTAAAAATATTTTCAAGTTCGATTTACATCCGGTTATACCGGAAGTCGATACCAACTTTGTTATTTTAAATAGAATGGTTATTTTTTACGCTGAATTCGAATAAAACGTGTAATTCTAAGGTAAGTTTGATAACCATCTTGTACACCTATGATGATCGGTTTCTGATTTAATTTAATTTATAGAAAAAAAAATCGCTACCACAACTCGAATTATAAAAAATCATAACTTCCACAAAATACGATTGAGACTGTTGAAATTTTTACTAGTAATAGCTGAATATTAGTGCTAACGGCTTAACAAAATTGAATTAAATAATTTATACAGGGCGTTCAAAATAAAATTCTAAAATTGAAAAACTTCAAATACGAATTACCTCGTTTTTTCAAATGGCACCTACTATTTTTTATTTTTTCAATCGATTCCTTTTTCTATCCTCTTTCGATCCATATGGATACTTCCTATTTTATTTGAAAATTTTGGAATAATTTTGAATTATTACTTAAAATAGGAAGTATCCATATAGATCGAAAGAGGATAAAAACAGGAATCGATTGAAAAAATAAAAACTACTAGGTGCCATTTGAAAAAACGAGGTAATTCGTGTTTGAAGTTTTTCAATTTTAGAATTTTATTTTGAACGCCCTGTATAAATTATTTAATTCAATTTTGTCAAGGCGTTAGCACTAATATTCAGCTATTACTAGTAAAAATTTCAACACCCTAAGTCGTATTTTGTGGAAGTTATGATTTTTTATAATTTGGGTTGCGGTAGCGATTTTTTTTCTATAAATTAAATTAACTCAGAAACCGATCGTCATAGGTGTACAAGTTGGTTATCAAACTTACCTTAGAATTACACGTTTTATTCGAATTCAGCGTAAAAAATAATACCATTCCATTTAAAATAACAAAGTTGGTATCGACTTCCGGTATAACCGGATGTAAATCGAACTTGAAAATATTTTTAAAAGAAGCGGCATAAACCATAACCAAATGAGCCCAAGTTTCAGTATTGAATTCCTTCTACTAATTTATATACTTCTAATAGCCCATCAACTTGAAAAACCCCGTATAAATACAACGTTTGTGCAGATTTCGACTGGAGAGAACTGCTAATAGCAAATCGTGACGTTCAACTACGTTCGGTTAAGTGAGGTTAGGTTAGATTATGTGAGGTTAGGTTAGATTATGTTAGGTTAGGTTAGGTCACCTTTCTCCTGAGCGTTTAATTAATTTTAGTTAACTCATAATTCAGTTAGCAAGCATTGATTTGATTACCTAACCTAGCATACATACATTCTTGGTTTACAATTCATGTAAATCAATTTATCATCGAGATTTATTAGTGAAGTTATACTATCTACGTGAAAATAAATTTATTTTGGTCACGAACCGTCCCTGCTCTATGGTCAAGTGAGTGAATGCTCTACATAATATAACACCAGGTAAAAGATGTACCTAATTAAGAGCATGCCACTATACTTAGATGCATAGTACATATATACCTACTTATAATATAATAGCAGTGTAGTTAAGCTACACTGTAGTATCTACTTATATGTAAAATGTTGCGTTTATTTATAATGGTTACAATTTAACTTTCGATTTTAAATAATAAGGAACTACAGCTCTCCTTATTACAACAATCTTGCGAGTGACTTTTTGACGTAAGTCGGTCATGCGTGAATAATAATGATGGTCATAATTGTTACTATTACCATTTCGATATAAAGCAAGTAAAAGTAACTGTTGTAACGGTTTTTAGACCTTTCCGAACTTGTTTCTCGTTTTTGCTTTTTTTTAAATGTTATTATAAGAGCCTTTACCATTTGGTGAAATGCATAGATACTTCAAATGGCAGTAGGTTGCTTAAATGATAAATAGAATTAAAAAAACGACATACAACGTACTGTAGAAAGGGATTCATTAAATACTTAATTTAATATTACGTAGTTACATAAATATTTTCTGTTTGGACTTCTAATGAATTCATTTATGTCCAATTTTTTTAAAATTTTACGAGGTACTTTAACCAAAACCTAACCAAACCTGATTAAACGCCATCTAACCTAACCTAACCTAAACTTTTGATGTTCAGGGGGAGGTTAGTTTTTGTGGCGTAAAATTTACAGTGGGGGTCACAGAAAGTGTGACACAGCGTGACAACCGGGGTCAAAAAAGGCTAATTTTAGTGTGACGTATTTTATGAACAGTCCCTAACCTAACCTACTTTCCCAACTGCTAAATAGTTTGAATTGATTAGAGGTCATTTAGAGAATTTTATAATCGTATACCTCGATGGATTTCATGAGAAACATCCATAGAATGCATACCAATCTCTGATCCCTGTAAAGAGTCGATGTCGATCAATCGGAAGCAGTAAATAATGTTTACAATCAGTAACTATCGATCAAACGAATGGTTTTTCGCTTTCAAGAATTAATCATTACCTACAATTAATTATTGCTCGTTGTTTTTCTTATCTATCAAAACATCAGAGTTTGCCGTTCTTAACATTGCCAACATTTATTATTCTCTCTGAAATGACCGTTTACATTACATAAAGACGTGTAGGTACACTCTACATAGGTTATACATATTATGTAGGTACCCATGTACATTTACGACTTCCCATATTTAATAAATGCAAGCATCAAGTTAACGACTGGTATGACGGGGAAAATGCTTCTGCAATGCCTTCACGGTCTTTGATTAATGACCGACCATTCAACCTGTATGTACATTGAATTTTCTGTTTTTTCTACTGTCGACGTACGTTTGTTAATATAATAATTTGTGCTTGTAGATACACGTTGTATGATTATCTTCTTGTCAGTTCAAAGGATAAGATTGTCACAAATCTTTATCTTTCTATGTCATAAAAGGAACCACACTTTTTATCATATGAACGTTGGTAGGTACGTGTTGAAAATAACAATCACCTTTTCTTTCGTTTTCTTTTTGAAAAATTATGTTATTTAAATAAAGATTTTGAACTTCCTTCGCTTTGCTCATGTAGACTTTAGAAATTTATTTCAGAATGATTTGTATGAAAAATTGGGACGTTTGTCCGTGCCTGTCTTCAATGTGGTAGTTCATATATCTACATTAAATAAAATGTCATATAAAAGTTAGTGACCAGAAATAATAATCATGTCACCCCTCTTTCTCTTCATAAACAATAATCCACATATTAGACACCTACATATTTTCCACTTCCTCTCTCTCTCCTTTCTACTGAAGATTTCAAAAATGTATTACACTAGTAATTGTCACAAAAACTGGAACGTTTATTCGCTCCTGCCTTCGACATCATTGCCTACTCCTCATCTATCAGTAGTTCATATGCATCACGTAAAGTGGTGAAGATTAGCTTGTACTGGAATAACAATCTCCTTATTGCTTTTTTCATTGTTTTCGTGAACCATAATCCACATTCGACAATATTAAATTTAGACGTACTCTTTCCACACTTTGCTATTAAAAATTTATGAGAATCCTTCAAAATTATTAGTACCGAAAACTGTGACGTTTGTTAGGTTATGTTTACGATTTTTACTGCTCTTATTTTAATAGTAGTTCATATGCATCATGTAAGCTGTCATATTTACAATACGTGTTGAAAATAATAATCACATTATCTTTCGTTTCCTTTTTGAAGAATCATCTAAATTCTACAATAATGCTATTTAAATAAAGGTTTTCAACTTCCTTCGCTTTGCTCATGTAGACTTTAGAAATTTATTTCAGAATGATTTGTATGAAAAATTGAAACGTTTGTCCGTGCCTGTCTTCAATGTGGTAGTTCATATATCTACATCAAATAAAATGTCATATAAAAGTTAGTGTGCCAGAAATAATAATCATGTCATACCTCTTTCTCTTCATAAACAATAATCCACATATTAGACACCTACATATTTTCCATTTCCTCTTTCTCTCTCTCCTTTCTGCTGAAGATTTCAAAAATGTATTCCATTATTGTTTGTCACAAAAATTAGAACGTCTATTTACTCCTGCTTTCGACATCTTTGCCTACTCCTCATCTATCAGTAGTTCATATGCATCACGTAAAGTGGTGAAGATTAGTTTGTACTGGAATAACAATCTCCTTACTGATTTTTTCATTGTTTTCGTGAACCATAATCCACATTCGACAATAGTTAAATTTAGACGTACTCTTTCCCACTTTGCTATTAAAAATTTATGAGAATCCCTTCAAAATTAATAGTACCGAAAACTGTGACGTTTGTTAGGTTATGTTTACGATTTTTACTGCTCTTATTTTATTAGTAGTTCATATGCATCATGTAAGCTGTCATATCGTGGTACATACCTACGTGTTGAAAATAATAATCACCTTATCTTCGTTTCGTTTTTAGAATATCTAAATTCTCAATAATGTTATTTAAATAAAGATTTTAACTTCTTCACTTTGCTCCTGTAGATTTTAGAAATTTATTTCAGAATGATTTGTATGAAAAATTGGAAACGTTTGTCCGTGCCTGTCTTCAATGTGGTAGTTCATATATCTACATCAAATAAAATGTCATATAAAAGTTATTGTGCCGGAAATAATAATCATGTCATCCCTCTTTCTCTTCATAAACAATAATCCACATATTAGACACTTTACATATTTTCCATTTCCTCTTTCTCTCTCTCCTTTCTGCTGAAGATTTCAAAAATGTATTCCATTATTGTTTGTCACAAAAATTAGAACGTCTATTTACTCCTGCTTTCGACATCTTTGCCTACTCCTCATCTATCAGTAGTTCATATGCATCACGTAAAGTGGTGAAGATTAGCTTGTACTGGAATAACAATCTCCTTATTGCTTTTTTCATTGTTTTCGTGAACCATAATCCACATTCGACAATAGTTAAATTTAGACGTATCTTTTTCCCACTTTGCTGCTCAAAATTTCTGAAAATCGTTTCAAAATGACTTGTACCGAAAACTGGGACGTTTGTTAGGTTATGTTTACGATTTTTACTGCTCTTATTTTATTAGTAGTTCATATGCATCATGTAAGCTGTCATATTTACAATACGTGTTGAAAATAATAATCACCTTATCGTTCGTTTCGTTTTTGAATAATAATCTAAATTCTACAATAATGTTATTTAAATAAAGATTTTTTTTAACTTCTGTCACTTTGCTCCTGTAGATTTTAGAAATTTATTTCAGAATGATTTGTATGAAAAATTGAAACGTTTGTCCGTGCCTGTCTTCAATGTGGTAGTTATACATATATCTACATCAAATAAAATGTCATATAAAAGTTAGTGTGCCAGAAATAATAATCACGTTATCCCTCTTTCTCTTCCTAATAAATAATATCACATATACTACTGAAGATTTTAAAAATGTATTTCGTTATTGTTTGTCTCAAGAAGTGGATCGTTTGCTAGCTCTTACGTCACTTCCTTATATAATAGTAGTTCATATGGTTCATATTAAAAATGGCGACTGTATGGGTATATAACAGAGGGGAGTTTTCTATGTTTAAAGGGTTGTAAAAGCTACTCTCCAAATTGGGGTAAAATTGTTATTTAATATTGTTGCCAGATTTGTGGGCCAATGTCTGTAGACAAAAACTCAACTTTAATTAATGACATGCAAAAAAGAAAGTCATTTTCGTGCCTTATGGTAATTAAAGAACATCATCTCATTAATTACGTATGGTTCTTCCAATTTCTGCACGCTACCACAGATCCATCCATTAAAATATACATATACTTATATATTATACAAATAGGTATTCAATCACAAACGAAAGCTATCACGTCAGCATCGCATTTCTTGTGTGAAATTGGCCGTGTAAAACAGTTTAATTTAGCCATCATCTGTTTAACAGTAATATCGATAGATAGGTGTATCGTGTAGTGATTTAATACCATTCGAAAGTGAATCGTATGCATAAAATGCATGTCTGTTCTGTCGTTAGAAAGAGAGAGTATTTGTAAGTTATATGGCTCATTGTACATAGGTACAATCACGACGTTTCATTCATACAAGCTTTAGTTATTCAAGCCCCAAGGACTTTTTATTTACATACCTACGTAATATTGTTTAATTAAACGAACTGGAACAAAAAGTTCAAAACTTGCATAAAGGACCTTGACATAAAACAATGTAAATATCTAGAATTCAGTTATTGCACCTCTTACAATTTTGCGTCTGACTTGTACAATTGTACTATCAAATATTTATAATTCACTCTTACGCAGCTCAATTGAAAAATTGAGCTCCAAAATATTGGTACATTTGAACTACTGAGATTACGTGGTTTGCAAGCATTCCTCCTATTTTACAAGTTCCACTTCAAATCACTACATAAATTAAACAATATTGTTTCTAATTTTTCTAATGTTAAATCAAATATCAACAATGTGCATTTATTAGATTTATTGACTCCTTGGCTTTCTCCTAACCTATATTTCTTACTAGAATTATTGCTTAGCATTGGGGAGGTCTACAATGTGCCTCCTCGTTTATGACCCTTTACATTGCTTGTTTTTATACGTAAGTGTAATAAAACTAAAATTGTAGCTAACTGCATTAAGTTGTTAAACACCCAGGATATAAATAATAAAGTTATTGTCTACAACAATTTAATTAAATATTCGAATCTGTATTTTAACCGTTTGTCACGACGTCTCCGGTTCTATTTACAAAAACAACTCATTCAACGTTGCCATATGATAATAAAGTTCAGAAATATAAAAGGTCATATCTTAATTTTATTTAGAATATTTTTTCGTAAATTCTGAGTCGTTGTGGATCAGGTTTGTGTAATGGAATTTTATAATCATTGTCTAATTTTCAATTAGTGTCTCTTTTTGAACATATTTGAGGTTAGGTGCCTCTTTTAGTTCAAATAACTCACTGGTTGGCTTAATTTTATACGTAAGTGTAATAAAATTAAAATTGTAGCTAATTGTATTAAGTTGTTAAACACCCAGGAAACAAATAATAAAATTATTGTCTACAACAATTTAATTAAATATTCGAATCTGTATTCTAACGGTTTGTAATGACGTCTTCAGTTTTACTGAAAAAAGAACACATTTAACGTTGCCATATTATGATAAAGTTCAGAAATATAAAAGGTCATAACTTAATTTTATTTAGAATATTTTTTCGTAAATTCTGAGTCGTTGTGGATCAGGTTTGTGTAATGGAATTTTATAATCATTGTCTAATTTTCAATCAAAGTGTCTCTTTTTGAACATATTTGAGGTTAGGTGCCTCTTTTAGTTCAAATAACTCACTGGTTGGCTTAATTTTATACGTAAGTGTAATAAAATTAAAATTGTAGCTAATTGTATTAAGTTGTTAAACACCCAGGAAATAAATAATAAAATTATTGTCTACAACAATTTAATTAAATATTCGAATCTGTATTTTAACCGTTTGTAACGACGTCTCCGGTTCTATTTACAAAAACAACTCATTCAACGTTGCCATATTATGATAAAGTTCAGAAATATAAAAGGTCATAACTTAATTTAATCTAGAATATTTTTTCGTAAATCCTGAGTCGTTCTGGATCAGGTTTGTGTAATGGAATTTTATAATCACTGTCTAATTTTCAATCAAAGTGTCTCTTTTTGAACATATTTGAGGTTAGGTGCCTCTTTTAGTTCAAATAACTCACTGGTTGGCTTAATTTTATAAGTAAGGGTAATAAAATTAAAATTGTAGTTAACTGTATTAAGTTGTTAAACACCCAGGAAACAAATAATAAAATTATTGTCTACAACAATTTAATTAAATATTCGAATCTGTATTCTAACCGTTTGTAATGACGTCTCCGGTTTTACTGAAAAAAGAACACATTTAACGTTGGCATATTATGATAAAGTTCAGAAATATAAAAGGTCATAACTTAATTTTAACTAGAATATTTTTTCGTAAATCCTGAGTCGTTGTGGATCAGGTTTGTGTAATGGAATTTTGTAATCTGTCTAATTTTCAATCAAAGTGTCTCTTTGTGAACATATTTGAGGTTAGGTACCTCTTTTAGTTCAAATAACTCACTGGTTGGCTTAATTTTATACGTAAGTGTAATAAAATTAAAATTGTAGCTAACTGTATTAAGTTGTTAAACACCCAGGAAATAAATAATAAAATTATTGTCTACAACAATTTAATTAAATATTCGAATCTGTATTCTAACCGTTTGTAATGACGTCTCCGGTTTTACTGAAAAAAGAACACATTTAACGTTGCCATATTATGATAAAGTTCAGAAATATAAAAGGTCATAACTTAATTTAATCTAGAATATTTTTTCGTAAATCCTGAGTCGTTGTGGATCAGGTTTGTGTAATGGAATTTTATAATCATTGTCTAATTTTCAATCAAAGTGACTCTTTTTAAACATATTTGAGGTTAGGTACCTCTTTTAGTTCAAATAACTCACTGGTTGGCTTGTTTTTACACGTAAGAGTAATAAAAGTAAAATTGTAGCTAACTGTATTAAGTTGTTAAACCCCCAGGAAATAAATAATAAAATTATTATCTAAAACAATTTAATGACATATTCGAATTTGTACAGCAACCGTTTGTATTGACGTTTCCGGTTCCACCATCAAAAGAAACTTATTGAACATTGCCATATAATAAAGTTCATAACGTAATTTTATCTGGAATATGTTTTCACAAATCCTGGCTCCTTATGGAAAATGTTAGTGTAATTGAATTTGGTAATCGTTACCTTATTTTTAATTACAGTGTCTATTTTTGAACATATTTGAGGTTAAGTTATTTTTTTAGTTCATACGTCTCACTGGTTGGTTTATTTTTACAAGCAAGGATAATAAAATTAAATTGGGAGTTAACTGTAGGTATTGAGATAAAATAATCATAAAATTATTATCTGCAACAATTTGCATGGTTTGCTAATAATATAATTAGAAGTGGCAGTTATTTGACACAAATTTTTTCGTACGTAATAAAACACAAAATTGTTGACAACTTTATAGACTCGTAATGGATTTATTCGTTTATAAACCGTTAGTAAAAGTATTTTTTTTTAACTTCTGTTATTCCTGTTTTATTTATCAATTTATACGTATTGCATATGTAATGAGTGGTAGGTATCTATTAAAATTGAGAATTTTCAGTAAAAATACGTTCTCCGTGCGCCAACCTTTTAATTAATTTAGACTGTTAACTTTCTCTAGTTGCGAATGCAAGGAGAGCGCCTGGCTGGCTAACAGACCGAAGAAATCATTTAGAAAATTATACCTGATGGACCATCTGCCTTTTTTTTTTTCTTTTTTAATTTTACACTACGAAAAGTAGTGCGTTTGTACATGCATATATTAAGCAAATTATTTCACTGACCACTCATTAGATAACCGAATACACAACAATACTAATAACACGTTAATACCGTAATAATCCTAGTCGAAATTTAATTTAATACCTAACGGAAATAAATGCTTTTAATTGAATGCTAATAATGTGAGGCGGTTGGCAGGTCTGAGGCTAGCGCGATGGTTTCGGCGCTGGAGGACTCGTGATCGAATCCCAGCCGGTACAAAAAGTTTTTCTGACTGCTATAATACATCAAGAAACTAAAAAAGATAACAGGATGTGATGTATGTTGTCCTGGAGTGGCTGATATGTATGTGAGAAAAGCTCCCTCAGTTAATTTTGTAAAACTAATAGAGAAATCATTTCAGAAGAAGAGACTAAAGAAATCAAGAAGTATTCTCCATATGATAAACAAAAGGATAAATTATTAAAATAAAGGATACCTAACCTACCCCATGTGTAAGTAAATACTTATACACATTTTAACGTCATTATCTTTGTTAGTGAGTTAACTCAAAATCTCTAATTATTTATGCGACCAATAGTAATTTTTTGGTTTGACGGGAAAGACGAAATTATAAGAACATGTCGAGATGCCAGGGCAGAGATTTATTTAGGAAACCCCTTGGGGCCTCCCTTAAACTCATGATAAATCCGTCAAATCCTTCCTTATGAGTCTACCGTAAATCCCCAGTTTTTATGGAACAAAGAAATACCCTACGTGAAATTGGTGTAGAGAGATAACAGTCCGCTGTGCGACTTTCTTTTCACATTTTATACATCAATGAAAATTAAATTCCCGAGGGATAGTCTACCTTATAACATTTATTATTATCATATTAATAGGATTAATGGTGATATAAATTGGGTAAACTTCGTTGAATTCTATAGGGGAATTTATTAGGTTATTGGCTAATATTTTTAATGATAGAAATAAGTGCCTTAAAACAGATAAGAAGTTTTCCGCCCTATTCTCCAGCTTTCCCACATATTATTATATAGTAACTAGTAGAAATTATTAAAGAATCCATAATCATATTGTTACGAGTACTTGCCAATTAAGTTGGTGTGAGCATAATTAACGAACATCTTCCCTGACTAAATAAGGAATATTCCCGGCTTTCCTGAACCATCTAGAAAACACCAGCAACGATCAATGGGAAAATAATTGGATTACTAGACGGCTGTAGAATTCCCTAGAAAGAGGCTGAAAAGACTATAAAAGGCGGAGACGGCACACACCGAGTTAGTTGACAGTGGACAGCTGATGTTTGGAAGCGAAGCGATCGATAGGCGAACAACAGGCGATAGATAGATAGTGTCTACATTATAGCGAGTGTTTACAGTAGAGGCGAGCGGGAAAAGAGACTTTTAGTGAAATAAATTGTGTAGACTTCTTTATAACTGTAGTGTAGTCAAATTAACTTTAGTAATTAAATAAATTCGTTGTTTTGTTTTGTTAATTGTGTTTTCCGTGACCGAACACGTCACAATATATTTCGAGCCCAGAAATTTCTTGAAATTGAACCATATAAAAGCTTTGACATATATGTATGTTACATTTTACAATTTTCGATAATTAAAACTTTCCTTTAGGTCAATTTAACAAACGACAAGTCCACACGCCGAGCCGTTTCAACGAAATAAGTAGAAAATTGCGTTCTTTTACATTTTTATTCTTTTTTTTTTCTTGTTCGTGATGAAGACAATTTACCGGCATCGCATCGTAATGAAATGTACCTACGGCTCATTACACAGAAACAATTTTCTTACTAGAAACGAGAGATTGGCTTTAGTTCTTTTAAAGTGCATGTCATTTATAATAAACGAGGAGGTCCATTGAAGTTACGTATGAATACATTGATTCAGGCATTGTATTTTGGATTTATTTCAACACTCCAGTAGGAAACATATGTAGGTTAGGAGAAAGCCAACAAGGCAATAAGACTAGTAAATGCACACCACTGATATTTGGCTCTTCATTTGAAAAATTAAATTATGTAAAATAGAAGGAATGCTTACAAACCACGTAAGCCCAGTAGTTCAAATGTACCGATAATTTGGAGCTCAATTTTTCAGTAGAGGTTTTTCAAGTTGATGGGCTATTAGTAAAGGAATTTAATTATGAAACTTGGGCTCATTTGGTTACTGTTTATGCGGCTTCCTTCAAAAATATTTTCAATAAAACAGTTGGGAGTATCTATATGAATCGAAAGAGGATAACAAAAAATAAAAAATGGTAGGTACCATTTGAAAAAACCAAGTTATTCGTATTTTACGTTCTTAAACTTTAGAATTTTATTTTGAACGCCCTGTATAAATAATTTAGTTCAATTTTGTCAATGCGTTAGCACTAATATTCAGCTATTACTAGTAAAAATTTCAACAGTCTGAGTCGTATTTTGTGGAAGTTATGATTTTTTATAGTTTGGGTTGCGGTAGCGATTTTTTTTTTCTATAAATTAAATTAACTCGGAAACCGATCGTCATAGGTGTACAAGTTGGTTATCAAACTTACCTTAGAATTACACGTTTTATTCGAATTCAGCGTAAAAAATATACCATTCCATTTAAAATAACAAAGTTGGTATCGACTTCCGGTATAACCGGATGTAAATCGAACTTGAAAATATTTTTAAAAGAAGCGGCATAAACAATAACCAAATTAGCCCAAGTTTCAGAATTGAATTCCTTCTACTAATAGCCCATCAACTTGAAAACCCCTGTATGTCAAAGCCCTTCATGTCTACTTTGTATACAAGTTTTGAACTTTTTGTTCCAGTTCGGTCAATTGAATTACATATGTTACGTGCGTACCAATAGAAAGAAGAACATAAATTTACTTTTGTTTGGCAAAAAAATACTTTTACTAACGGTTTATAAACGAATAAATCCATTATGAGTCTATTAAGCTGTCAACAATTATGTGTTTTATTACGTACGAAAAAATTTGTGTCAAATAACTGCCACATTTAATTATATTATTAGCAAACCATGCAAATTGTTGCAGATAATAATTTTATGATTATTTTATCTCAATACCTACAGTTAACTCCCAATTTAATTTTATTATCCTTGCTTGTAAAAATAAACCAACCAGTGAGACGTATGAACTAAAAAAATAATTTAACCTCAAATATGTTCAAAAATAGACACTGTAATTAAAAATAAGGTAACGATTACCAAATTCAATTACACTAACATGTTCCATAAGGACTCGTGATTTGTAAAAACACATTTAATATAAAATTAGGTTATGAACTTTAAAATTTTTGAACTTTATGATATGGCAATGTTGAATGAGTTCCTTTTGATGGTGGAACCGGAAACGTCAATACAAACGGTTAGAATACAGATTCGAATATTTCATTAAATTGTTTTAGATAATAATTTTATTATTTATTTTCTGGGTGTTTAACAACTTAATGCATTTGGTACAATTTTAATTTTATTACTCTTACGTGTAAAAACAAGCCAACCAGTGAGTTATTTGAACTAAAAGAGGTACCTAACCTCAAATATGTTTAAAAAGAGACACTTTGATTGAAAATTAGACAATGATTATAAAATTCCATTACACAAACCTGATCCACAACGACTCAGGATTTACGAAAAAATATTCAAAGATAAAATTAAGTTATGACCTTTTATATTTCTGAACTTTATTATCATATGGCAACGTTGAATGAGTTGTTTTTGTAAATAGAACCGGAGACGTCGTTACAAACGGTTAGAATACAGATTCGAATATTTAATTAAATTGTTGTAGACAATAATTTTATTATTTATTTCCTGGGTGTTTAACAACTTAATACAATTAGCTACAATTTTAATTTTATTACACTTACGTATAAAATTAAGCCAACCAGTGAGTTATTTGAACTAAAAGAGGTACCTAACCTCAAATATGTTTAAAAAGGGGACACTTTGATTGAAAATTAGACAATGATTATAAAATTCCATTACACAAACCTGATCCACAACGACTCAGGATTTACGAAAAAATATTCTAGATAAAATTAAGTTATGACCTTTTATATTTCTGAACTTTATTATCATATGGCAACGTTGAATAAGTTCTTTTTGTCAATAGAACCAGAGACGTCATTACAAACGCTTAAAACACAGATTCGAATATTTAATTAAATTGTTGTAGACAATAACTTTATTATTTATATCCTGGGTGTTTAACAACTTAATGCAGTTAGCAACAAATAAGCCTACCAGTGAGATATTTGAACTAAAAGAGGCATCTAACCTCAAATATTCTCAACAATAGGCCCTGTAAGACAAAGATTACCAACTTTTATTACCCTAAGCAGATCCACAGGGGCCTAAATGTTACTAAACATTTTCCAGATAGAATTAATTAATATTTTAGAACTTAATGGAATGGCAACATTGGAATGAGTTCCTTTTGTTTGTAAATGTCAATCGTCAAAACAAATGGTTGCAATAAACGATACGAATATTCAAATTTATTTCGTTTTTAGAAAGGTTATATTTGATGTTGCGTTTACAAATTCAATAACACAGAAAGTGCATAATACAGTTCCTGGATATTTCGAATGCAGGCATTTGCAATATTATATGTCCTTAGGTTAGGTGTTGGTATAATAAAATTTAATGTTTTATTCAATAGTTCCTTCGATATTTGCCATACGTGGAATATAAAATGATTGATTGTTATTTGTTTGAACGAAAAATGGTTTTTGTCGTTAACCTTAAACTTTTATGATTATAAGTTTTTTGTTATATATTTCGAATTATTAAATGTCTATTTGATTACTGATTCGAAGCATATGATCTGTGCCACTTTATTTTAAAATAAATAGGTGGTCACTTTTGATCTACTTGAAGCAGTTAATTGGCCCATAAATTTTAACTTGTGACCTTGCATACATAACAGTCTCAAAAACTGTCCTTTAAATACCCAACCGATAAATAAACAGTAGGCAGGTATTATATTGATAAAAATAATTGCAATATCCTGCATTTTTTTTTATTATTATGGTAAAGGTATTGAGATCGCTCAGCATGAGTCAAAAATTGGTCGGCGTTTTAGCGGTTTAGTTAGTGGGTCAATCTGTCACTTCCTTTATTTAATCTTTCATAAAAAAGTCACTCGTATGTAGTATTAAACATAAAATTACTTTAAATTGTTCATAACCCTTGGTATTAATATTGTTAAACATCGTTCACATTTCTTCTTGCCAATTAGACCGCGAAGGAAGACAGCAACGCATTTACCTGTTTAGGTATTTATAAATACTTACCTACCTACCTATCAACTGACTGACTTGTTGGAGGTAATTCCAACGGACATAATATTATGTTATGGAACGTGCTCAATGTTCCTGTAAGTAAGTGTCTAGAATTGTGGTGGGACATTTTACTCCACACATAGATAACCTAACCTACAAATCATAAAATATAAAACCTAAATTAATCAGAAATGGTAGGCAGGATCCATTGGTCTCCTCTCCAGATGACTGTTTCTGGAAGAATTATGATTAGCTGTTTGACCCAGCAAGAACATCTGAGGTTGTAGGCAATGAAGGTGGAAATATAACTCTAACTTATGAATCATTTAGGGTTGAAGATCGCCAAATCCAAAACAGATGTTTTTTTACCGAGCAATACCTACATAATCTCTAAGGATGTCGTCCAAAGCTTTAGACACGACGTAAACCATCTGGGATGGAGGATTTCACGATAAAGACTACTAAACCCAAAAAGGAACTGTTGCTGGAAGATGAAGCTTCAATTTAAAGACAGTGACATATTTGATCTGAGGATTGAAGAATATATAAAAGGAGTAGCTGAGGAAGCCCAAATTTATCTACTAAAGAACTAAACATTGAACATAACTTTATAGAATTGAGCAATTTGGAAATGAGTTGCTGAGGAAGTAGAAATTATCCAAAAATAGAGTGTTTGAGATATTGTCTGATTTATTGATCAAATGAGGTGAACCACTTATGAAGAAGAACTAGAAAATTATTATTGCGTTTCTTTTTTCAAGTTGATCTAGTTTAAGTAGGTAATTTTAAATTTGAAGTCCATGTGGATATTTTAATTCCTCCCAATTCTTCCGAAAATTCTTTTGGCCATCTGAGGCAAAAGAGCGCTATACTCAACAAAATAGATTGTAAATAAATATTATTAGTAGGAGGCAATTAAACTTATCTACTCAGCAACCATAAGCTAAGGTTACAAACTGCTCGAAACTGAAGAGAGTGACATTACCTACCACGACGTTTCTGTCTTCGACCTGAGGATTAAAGAATCTAGAAATGAGTCACTGAGGATGTTAGAATTTAATCTATAAGCAACGAAACGCATGTGGAACGAAAGATATAAAATTGTAAAATACTTTCACCTTGTTTTCACAAATATCCTGTTTATGTGCATCATTTTAAATTTGTTGGCCTACAGACTTTATACCCAATTGGTCATGGAACTTTCAAATGGGCACCCAATTTTTCTAAACTTCCACTTAATTTATTGCCCATCATTTACAATGTTCAAGTAAATATTTAAATAGGCAATTTGAAACTAAGAGATCCATGTGGATTTTTTAACACTCCATCAACTATTCAAAAAAATTCTTTTGGCCAACAGAGGTAGAAGGACAATAAACCCAACAAAATAGATTGTAGATGAATATTAATCGTAGAAATTGTTTAGACTTTACTACTCAGACATCAAAATCTAATTTTACAAACTGTTTCAATTAGAAGGCAGTTGCAGAACGAACAAAATAGCTCAAACCCCAACGCCAAAACACGACACTTTAGTTGTCCGAAGCACTTTTCGGTAACGTGGTTACCTTCTTCAGGGACTGAAGTGAACTAAACCTAAAAGAGAACTAATATTAATATATACTGAAAGTTGTTAAGGTTCAGTGAACATGGTTCAGCAGCAATAGTGATGATGTTCAATGGACCTTGACAATAACAAAAGATGATAATTAAACTAAACTAAATAGCGGCGATCCAGGGATAGGACCCTTGTCATTGTTAAGTAAAATTTGGTTATTTTTACAAATGTATAAACTTTCAAAACTATCTAGTAGACAATTATTCCTAACTTCCTTAACTTATTTAAGATTATTAATATTAATATTATGTTCTTCAGTAAGAATATGTTGGGCAACACTAGATTTTTCGGCTCTACCAAACCGTGCATGAGCTAAATGCTCCTTGAACCTAGTTTGGATCGAGCGTCTAGTTTGTCCAATATATTTTTTACTACAGTCATTACAGCTAATTTCATATATCCCCGACTTTGGAATTTTATCCTTGGGGTTACCGAGGAGAGTTTGAAGTGAGTTACCACTTGAACTGTAGGCAATGCGAAAACCAAGTTTACGAAAAATGCCTTCGAATCCTCGAGTAAATCTTGGCTCGTATGGTATAGTAAGTACAGTATGGTATAGTAAGTACAGTAAGACCAAGTTTATTACTATACCATACGAGCCAAGATTTACTCGAGGATTCGAAGGCATTTTTCGTAAACTTGGTTTTCGCATTGCCTACAGTTCAAGTGGTAACTCACTTCAAACTCTCCTCGGTAACCCCAAGGATAAAATTCCTTTCTTAGAAAAGTCGGGGATATATGAAATTAGCTGTAATGACTGTAGTAAAAAATATATTGGACAAACTAGACGCTCGATCCAAACTAGGTTCAAGGAGCATTTAGCTCATGCACGGTTTGGTAGAGCCGAAAAATCTAGTGTTGCCCAACATATTCTTACTGAAGAACATAATATTAATATTAATAATCTTAAATAAGTTAAGGAAGTTAGGAATAATTGTCTACTAGATAGTTTTGAAAGTTTATACATTTGTAAAAATAACCAAATTTTACTTAACAATGACAAGGGTCCTATCCCTGGATCGCCGCTATTTAGTTTAGTTTAATTATCATCTTTTGTTATTGTCAAGGTCCATTGAACATCATCACTATTGCTGCTGAACCATGTTCACTGAACCTTAACAACTTTCAGTATATATTAATATTAGTTCTCTTTTAGGTTTAGTTCACTTCAGTCCCTGAAGAAGGTAACCACGTTACCGAAAAGTGCTTCGGACAACTAAAGTGTCGTGTTTTGGCGTTGGGGTTTGAGCTATTTTGTTCGTTCTGCAACAACCGCCAAAGTTTTTCCAGTCTTCATAGAAGGCAGTAACAACTTTGACCTAAGGATTGAAGAATCTAGAAATGAGTTGCTGAGGAAGTAGAAATTATCCAAAAATATAAAGTGTTTGAGATTTTGTATGATTTAATTATCGAATGAGGTGAAGAACTTTCCTCATTTGGAAATCTTGAGAATGGGTGGTTAATGGTAATTAAATGAAGAGGAAGACAAGGCAGATCATATGAAGAAAAACCAGAAAAGTATTGTTGCCTTTTTTTGAAGTTGATCTAATTTAAGTAGATAATTTGAAATTTGAAATCCATGTAAATGTTTTAACATTCCATCAACTATTCAAAAAAATTCTTTTGGCCAACTGAGGGAGGTGAAAGAACGATAAAATAGATTTTAGATGACTGTTATTCGTAGAAATTGATTGGACATTACTAGATACTTAGAAATCAAAATCTAATTTTACAAACTGCTTCAGTTTGAAGACAGTGAAATGTATGACTAGAGGATTGAAGAATCTTGAAATTTGTTGCTGAGGAAGTCCAAATTTATGTACTAACGAACTAAATGTTGAACATAACCTAATGGAATTATTGTTTTTTCTGGTTCTTTTGTCCAATTAAATATTTTTTTTATTCACGTTAATCAGACGATTTAAATATTTTACCAGTTATATTTAATTATGGATCAATAGATTTTACGTTCAATGGATACACTCAAACCAAAGAAATATTGTATAACTTTAATGTTTTGTGTCTTATTTGACTTATGTATAACCTAAAGACAATTAATTTTGTTACCGTTTTTATTGTACATACATCAGCAACATTTTACTAAATTTGTGGTTGCATTGTAACCACCAATACGTTGATGGTGCTTTTGTTTTGTTTTCTTTATTCTTCTTCGACCGGTTATGGTCGATTATACAATGGTTGGCATATTTATTTTGGTCGATCAGCACCAGCACCGGTTGCAGAAGAGACGTAACCAACGAGTTATTATTATTATTATCAGTTGTCGTTGTTGGTACCGTTTTACCGTTAGAGATTTTACACTTTGGAAGGATGCCCGTCGTTTTCATCTTCAACATTCACGAGGTTCACGTCATACATCTGTCGATGAAAATGAGCTGAAACGATTCGCACGGCTTCTTACCCAAATACCCGGAGCCACACTGACCAAAATATTCGAGTCGAGACATAAAGACAGTGAGTGAACT
This sequence comes from Agrilus mali, assembly GCA_029378335.1. Taxonomy (NCBI): domain Eukaryota; kingdom Metazoa; phylum Arthropoda; class Insecta; order Coleoptera; family Buprestidae; genus Agrilus; species Agrilus mali. The sequence continues at coordinate 18,635,993 of CM055662.1, forward strand.
GTAACCGAATGACCGCTTATTATATAGGTATATTATGCGCCCATACATAGATAGATACCTGATGGCGTTCCATATTCTAGGATACACTTAATATTAATATTTTTAATTTTAGTTGAAACCGCGATGTTCTCGGAGATAGTGCCACTTTTCTGTAAACTTGAGTCATTTACATCCTCAATGTTAAATCTACTAATAATATTTAATTATTTATTATTTGTACATACGAATAAATCAATCATTGTCTGCCAACGTTTCCGTTGTTATCAGGAATTATCACTCAGATGTTCATGTTCCTTTCAAGTCAGTATCTACAACATTTTGCATATCGTTCACTATTCCATCAGCCTTTGTTTATATTCTCAAAGGAATGGTAATTCAAGATACGTATTTACACATGACAACGTATGGTCATTTATTATCCGGAGCAGACACGTTCCTCAGTTTTGCAACGGATGTGTTACACTTTTGTTCACATTTCTAGGTTGGTTCTTATTTGTAGCTATTGAAAAATGTTTTTTATAACGTTGGTGGCAATGTTGTATTATTAGTTATTTTTGGACTATTGACTTTAAATACAGACTACTACGAAAAAATTGGTTAGGTTAGGTTAGGTTATAAATGGTAGAGTATTGATATGATTGATTAACAAAAATTAAAAAAAAATCTTAGCTAATGGGAAAAACAAGATTAAAGCATTCGACCATTCTATATCTTCTTTTCTTTATATTTATCCCCTTATCCTTGTTGGACGTTTCGTTCTTTAAAAGATAAATTTCGACTTCCTCAGAAACTCATTTCTAGACTCTTCAATCCTCTGATAAAAGATGTTACTGTCTTCAATTAGAAGCAGTCTGTAAAATTAGATTTTGATTTCTAAGTATCTAGTAATGTCCAATCAATTTCTACGAATAACAGTCATCTAAAATCTATTTTATCGTTCTTTCACCTCCCTCAGTTGGCCAAAAGAATTTTTTTGAATAATTGATGGAGTGTTAAAACATTTACATGGATTTCAAATTTCAAATTATCTACTTAAATTAGATCAACTTCAAAAAAAAGGCAACAATACTTTTCTGGTTTTTCTTCATATGATCTGCCTTGTCTTCCACTTCATTTAATTACCATTAACCACCCATTCTCAAGATTTCCAAATGAGGAAAGTGCTTCACCTCATTCGATCATTTAATCATATAAAATCTCAAACACTTTATATTTTTGGATAATTTCTACTTCCTCAGCAACTCATTTCTAGATTGCTCAATTCCATAAAGTTATGTTCAATGTTTAATTCGTTAGTTGATAAATGTGGACTTTTTAAGAAACTCATTTCTAGACTCTTCAATCCTCTGATAAAAGATGTTACTGTCTTCAAATTGAAGCAGTTTGTAAAATTAACTTTTGATTTCTGAGTAGTAATGTTTAATCAATAACATTCATCTACAATCTTTTTTACCGTTCTTCTACCACTCTTAGCCAAAGGAATTTTTTGAAGAGTTCATAGAGAGTTTAAATATATCCACATGGATTTCAAATTTTAAATTATCTACTTAAATTAGATCAACTTCAAAAAAAAGGCAACAATACTTTTCTGATTTTTTTTCATATGATCTGCCTTGTCTTCCTCTTCATTTAATTACCATTTACCACCCATTCTCAAGATTTCCAAATGAGGAAAGTGCTTCACCTCATTCGATCATTAAATCATACAAAATCTCAAACACTTTATATTTTTGGATAATTTCTACTTCCTCAGCAACTCATTTCTAGATTGCTCAATTCCATAAAGTTATGTTCAATGTTTAATTCGTTAGTTGATAAATGTGGACTTTTTAAGAAACTCATTTCTAGACTCTTCAATCCTCTAGTCAAACATGTCACTGTCTTCAGATTGATGCAGTTTGTAAAATTAACTTTTGATTTCTGAGTAGTAATGTTCAATCAATAACATTCATCTACAATCTATTTTGCCGTTCTTCTACCACTGTTAGCCAAAGGGATTTTTTGAAGAGTTCATAGGGAGTTAAAATATCCACATGGATTTCAAATTTCAAATTACCTACTTAAATTAGATCAACTTAAAAAAAAAAAGGCAATACTTTTCTGGTTCTTCTTCATACTATCTGCCTCGTCTTTCTCTTTATTTAATTACCATCAACCACCCATTCTGAAGATTTCCAAATGAGGAAAGTGCTTCACCTCATTCTGTCATTAAATCGTACAAAATCTTAAACACTATTTTTGGATAATTTCTACTTCCTCAGCAACTCATTTCTAGATTGCTCAATTCCATAAAGTTATGTTCCATGTTTAGTTCGTTAGTTGATAAATGTGGACTTTTTAAGAAACTCATTTCTAGACTCTTCAATCCTCTAGTCAAACATGTCACTGTCTTCAAATTGATGCAGTTTGTAAAATTAACTTTTGATTTTTGAGTTGTTAAGGTTAATCAATAACATTCATCTACAATCTATTTTACCGTTCTTCTACCACTGTTAGCCAAAGGGATTTTTTGAAGAGTTCATAGGGAGTTAAAATATCCACATGGATTTCAAATTTCAAATTACCTACTTAAATTAGATCAACTTAAAAAAAGGCAATACTTTTCTGGTTCTTCTTCATACTATCTGCCTCGTCTTCCTTTTTTATTTAATTACCATCAACCACCCATTCTCAAGATTTCCAAATGAGGAGAGTGCTTCACCTCATTCGATCATTAAATCATAAAATATCTCAAACACTTTATATTTTGGATAATTTCTACTTCCTCAGCAACTCATTTCTAGATTCTTCAATCCTTAGGTCAAAGTTGTTACTGTCTTCTAATTGAAACAGTTTGTAAAATTAGATTTTGATGTCTGAGTTGTAAAGTCTAATCAATTTTTACGATTAATATTCATCTACAATCTATTTTGTTGGGTTTATCGTTCTTCCACCTCCCTCAGTTGGCAAAAGATTTTTTTTTGAATAGTTGAAGGAGTGTTAAAATATTCACATGGATCTCTTAGTTTCAAATTGCCTACATATTTAAATTTTTGCATGAACATTGTAAATGATGGGCAATAAACTGGTGGAAGTTTAGAAAAATTGGGTGTCCATTTGAAAGTTCCATCACCAATTGGGTATAAAGTCTGTAGGCCAAAAAAATTTAAAATGGTGCATACAAACAGGATATTTGTAAAAACAAGGTGAAAGTATTCGACAATTTTATATCTTTTGTTCCACATGCGTTTCGTTGCTTATAGATAAATTCTAACATCCTCAGTGACTCATTTCTAGATTCTTCGATCCTCAGGTCGAAGACAGAAGCGTCGTGGTAGGTAATATCACTCTCTTCAGATTTCAGCAGTTTGTAACCTTAGCTTTTGGTTGCAGAGTAGATAAGTCTAATTGCCTCCTACTAATAATATTTATTTACAATCTATTTTGTTGAGTATAGCGTTCTTTTGCCTCAGATGGCCAAAGAAATTTTCGGAAGAATTGGGAGGAATTAAAATATCCACAAGGACTTCAAGTTTCAAATTACCTACTTAAACTAGATCAACTTCAAAAAATAAACGCAATAATAATTTTCTAGTTCTTCTTCATAAGTGGTTCACCTCATTTGGTCAATAAATCATACAAAATCTCAAACACCCTATTTTTGGATACATTCTACTTCCTCAGCAACTCATTTCTAAATTCCTAAACCTTTCTGTCAGTTAATTCTCTTTCCATTCTATTTTTATTTAAATAAATATGATATGTTTAAAAACCGTTACCACAATCTACAATATTTCCACAAACACGTTTGTTTTCTAGTCCATCAATTGCATAGATTATTGTTATTATGGTCGACCTTGGTTGACATAATACCAAACTCACAATTTTCGTGTTTATTAGCACATCTCCAACAGCTGCTGCATTTCGACCCATAATAAAACTACCGCAACCCAAACTGGTAGGTAGATCACGTTTACGGTATGGACAATCTTCTTCTTTTTTTAAGGTCAATAGAACACCGGATAAAATTCGACTAGAAAAACTATTTATCATAAAAAAACAGTTTTTCGTTCATATTCGCTTAAAAAAATACTTAATATCAGATGAAAATGTTCACATGCTACATGTCATTAACGTTTTATTAAAATTAGGTAAATGAGGTCCAACAGCAGGTGCCAATTGATTTATTCATCAATAAATTGCAAATTATTGAAGATCCATTTAAACCAGAATATATTACATTTAATCACAAATTAATGAGATTTTCTAACTAAAGTCAATACATCCAAGTGGAGATCAATAAAAGTGAACGTATTCTAAATTCTAAATTCTAATTAAGAGACCAGATTAAATTAAGTAAATAGACGTCTAGGTTCTTAAGTGATTTATGGTAGTCCTTCAAGCACCAAGTAAATTTTAGGGACTAATAAGGTACTCCAGAAAAAAGTAAGGTTAAGAACCTTCAAGTGCTTCAAAAGAACTAGAAGCCATTTTCTGAAAAGCAAAATCACCGAAGGGCTATAAGTAGGTACCTACGATGTTTCCAATCACAGACCTCTACCTTGATTTAGGTTAATAAATATTTTAAAGTTGGCAGCAATTTCTTTAAAATATTACGAGGTAGTGTAACCAAAACCAAACCTAACCTTATTTAGCCCCATCTAACCTAACCTAACCTAAACTTATTCATTTCTAATTTTACCTAACTTCAGAAAAGTCAGAAAACTATTCTTCTTCTATTAATTCTACAGACTTTAATCGACTGTTGATGGATCGTTACTGATTTTAGAGCAATTTCATCATTTGTTAGGTAAATCGTTTTTTGTATCCATATCTAACTGTTATCACCTTTGTTGATTAGTTATTTAACCTCACTTTTGTGCACCTGGAAATGTCCGGCCTGTTCATAAATGTCTATTAAATTTCGATTTCAGCTTTGAGAAAATCTAAAGCAAATGACTAAATAAATAATAAAAATCTCAATATAGTAATTAATTCTTAAGTATTTATAAAAAAGATAGAGTGATTCAATTATCTCGCCATTCAGACGATCCATCTGCGCATGTGTTACATCTCTAGTGGCATTTATTTTTACCTTTTTCTGTGTAAACAACTAATCAACAAACGTAGCAACAGTGTAATATGCGTTCAATAAACAATTACCTATCGATTTGATGTATAGAAAAAACAAAGGAAAACAAAATTAAAATTTTATTCGCCAGCTTCTCATAGCTTACAAAAAGTCTTTATTTTAAAGTTGGCACCCCCTTTCCCAATTGTTTTCTCGTTTATTTATTGTTCTACGTCAATCTACTGCTGTCAACTGTCAAAGTCTGTAAAACTTACTTTACTAATAATGTTTAGATATATTTTGTAATTGGTTTTCTTTTCTATAAGTACCTACTGGTATAAAAAAAATTGTAGGAACGACACATCGATATTGAGGCTTTTAATTTAATTTTTCTTAAATACAATTACATTTGAAAAGTAAAACCGTCTTGTTCCAACGTTGCCATTTCATGCAGGACACATAGCTACCAACTTAAAAATAATGTAGAGGAATTTGGTTTTAAAGTGTTGAAATTTCTGAAATAAGCACAAATATCTGGAGATATTTTTTTTAATTTAAATTTTGATATGTATAGTACCTCTCATTATTCAATTAAAAATTAAGAATTGTTTCAAGCATGACACTTGAAGAAAGGTTATCAACCTTATTTAATAGTTCCCTAATTATTATAATTATTGTATGATGTTTAAATTACTTAAAGAATTAATTTTAACCTTTAACAGTATGCTATTTAAATTTCACTGTTAAAAAAGGTTATTTTAATTGACATTACAATAATCTATTTCTAATGACTTTAATTCAATTGATTTAAATTATGTAAGTAAAAATGTTATTGTTGATAACAGCCAAAGTTTCCAAAAGACCAATAAAAAAAGATTCCATACATAACATATATATATATATACCATTATACAATAATTCTATAATAAGCAGTTGGGCATAACAGAAGTGAACACGTTTTCTATAGCTTTCTATTGTTATTGTAACACTTATGTAACGAAAAAGATAATTGCCACGTAAATCGAGGTAGGCAGACAGCTAAATTGTTTTAAACAATGTCGATTTAAAAAACACGGTTTAGTGTTGTGACGTCACTATATCATCGCAGGAATGGCATAGGTATTAGGTACGATCTGTAATACAATAAAATACTGACCAACTGTCGTTTGCATCTGCCGTAGTCTAAAACATTCTTGTTTATATCCATAACATCGGTAACTGTACTTTTCAAAGCCTTTCACAAATTTTATTGCTTACCCAGTTTAATGGGACTATAATTATACTCGCCTGTGTAAAAGTAGCAAATGCTTAGGTATCTATACATTTTTTTTAATGGAGTATTTTTGAAAATTTTTGCTCTAAATAATTCAATCGCGACAACTGGCTTTATTTAAACTCAATGAATGAATGAATGTAACAAAATAGGTTGAGAATTAGCAATATCAAAACTTGGAGCAGACGGATTCCATGATTAAGTTAACCTAATCTAAACTGATCTAACCTAACTTAGTCTGACTCACCCTATCATTGTCTACTGTCCACGCCTACAATAAAAAAAGAAGATGAACGATGTATCTTTACGAGTAACTCTGTGTATCTTTGTTTAACAAGCGAACAATAAAAATTGAAAGATCACAAATTTCTATTTGTAACTCTGTTTATCTTTGTCTTATACGCTCACTTCAGTGTTTTGATTGGCCGATACAGCTGACTATCAACTGTCCACGCCTACAAAAAAAGAAGAAGATAAATGATGTATCTTGAAGAGTAACTCTGTGCATCTTTGTTTAACGAACTTATTAAAGCTCCTGATTGGCCGGAAACACTGACTTTCATCTGTTCACGCCCACAATAATAGGAGAGCGATTGTATTTTTTCTACTTAACGCTTTATCTATCTTTGTTTTATGCACTCACTAATGCTCCTGATTGGCCAAGAGATACATTTGACTATCAACTGTCCATGCCCAAAACAACAAAAATAGAAAGATGATGTATCTTTTAATTGTTACCCTGTGCATCTCTATCTATGTCTAATATGCTCACTTAAAATTCCTAATTGGTTGGTACAACTGACTATCAAAAGTCAAACGCGAACAATAAAAAGAGAAAGATCACGTATTTTTATTTGTAACTCTGTTCATCTTTATCTTATACGGTCACTTCAATGTTTTGATTGGCTGATACAGCTGACTATCAGCTGTCCACGCCTACAAAAAAAGAAGAAGATAAATGATGTATCTTTAAGAGTAACTATGTGCATCTTTGTTTAACGAACTTATTAAAGCTCCTGATTGGCCGGTAACACTGACCTTTCATCTTGTTCACGCCCACAATAATAAGAGACTTGATTGTATCTTTTCTACGTAACGCTTTATCTATCTTTGTTTTATGCACTCACTAATGCTCCTGATTGGCCAATAGATACATTTGACTATCAACTGTCCATGCCCAAAACAACTAAAATTAGAAAAGATGATGTATCTTTTAATTGTTACCCTGTGCATCTCTGATCTACTGTCTAATATGCTCACTTAAAATTCCTATTGGTCGGTACAACTGACTATCAAAAGTCAAACGCGAACAATAAAAAGAGAAAGATCACGTATTTTTATTTGTAACTCTGTTTATCTTTATCTTATACGGTCACTTCAATGTTTTGATTGGCCGATACAGCTGACTATCAACTGTCCACGCCTACAAAAAAAGAAGAAGATAAATGATGTATCTTTAAGAGTAACTATGTGCATCTTTGTTTAACGAACTTATTAAAGCTCCTGATTGGCCGGTACAGTTTTGACCCAAATTCACTTGTTACACGCCCACAATGTAAAAAAATTTGATTAGTAAAAAAATTGTATTTTTTTTCCTACCCCGTAACTCTTTTTTTTCCTATATCTTTGTTTTTTTTCTTTTTTACAACTCATTTAATTTTTGGCTATCCTGATTGTGTCCATAGAAAAAATAAATTTTTAAAAAACTTATCAAGATTTTGCTCCTGATTGGCCGGTAACACTACTTTCATCTGTTCACCCCAAAATAACAAAAATAGAAAGATGATGTATCTTTTAATTGTTACCCTGTGCATCTCTATCTATGTCTAATATGCTCACTTAAAATTCCTAATTGGTTGGTACAACTGACTATCAAAAGTCAAACGCGAACAATAAAAAGAGAAAGATCACGTATTTTTATTTGTAACTCTGTTTATCTTTATCTTATACGGTCACTTCAATGTTTTGATTGGCTGATACAGCTGACTATCAGCTGTCCACGCCTACAAAAAAAGAAGAAGATAAATGATGTATCTTTAAGAGTAACTATGTGCATCTTTGTTTAACGAACTTATTAAAGCTCCTGATTGGCCGGTACAGCTGACTATCACTTGTTCACGCCCACAATAATAGAGAGCGATTGTATTTTTTCTACGTAACGCTTTATCTATCTTTGTTTTATGCACTCACTAATGCTCCTGATTGGCCAAGAGATACATTTGACTATCACTGTCCATGCCCAAAACAACAAAAATAGAAAGATGATGTATCTTTTAATTGTTACCCTGTGCATCTCTATCTATCTAACATGCTCACTTAAAATTCCTAATTGGTCGGTACAACTGACTATCAAAAGTCAAACGCGAACAATAAAAAGAGAAAGATCACGTATTTTTATTTGTAACTCTGTTTATCTTTATCTTATACGGTCACTTCAATGTTTTGATTGGCCGATACAGCTGACTATCAACTGTCCACGCCTACAAAAAAAGAAGAAGATAAATGATGTATCTTGAAGAGTAACTCTGTGCATCTAAATTAAGTTTCAACGCGACAACTGGCTTTATTTAAACTTCAATGAATTGGGACACTGAATGTAACAACAATGAGCCGTATTGACTCTGAATTCCACGCCACATATCAAGTAACTTAGGAGTCATTGACGTTGATTCCGTATGACTTTTCATACGTCTAACGCTTTATCTATCTTTGTTTCATGCACTCACTAATGCTCCTGATTGGCCAATAGATACATTTGACTATCAACTGTCCATGCCCAAAACAACAAAAATAGAAAGATGATGTATTTTTAATTGTTACCCTGTGCATCTCTATCTATGTCTAATATGCTCACTTAAAATTCCTAATTGGTTGGTACAACTGACTATCAAAAGTCAAACGCGAACAATAAAAAGAGAAAGATCACGTATTTTTATTTGTAACTCTGTTTATCTTTATCTTATACGCTCACTTCAGTGTTTTGATTGGCCGATACAGCTGACTATCAACTGTCCACGCCTACAAAAAAAGAAGAAGATAAATGATGTATCTTGAAGAGTAACTCTGTGCATCTTTGTTTAACGAACTTATTAAAGCTCCTGATTGGCCGGAAACACTGACTTCACTTGTTCACGCCCACAGTAATAAGAGAGTGATTGTATCTTTTCTACGTAACGCTTTATCTATCTTTGTTTTATGCACTCACTAATGCTCCTGATTGGCCAATAGATACATTTGACTATCAACTGTCCATGCCCAAAACAACAAAAATAGAAAGATGATGTATCTTTTAATTGTTACCCTGTGCATCTCTATCTATGTCTAATATGCTCACTTAAAATTCCTAATTGGTTGGTACAACTGACTATCAAAAGTCAAACGCGAACAATAAAAAGAGAAAGATCACGTATTTTTATTTGTAACTCTGTTTATCTTTATCTTATACGTCACTTCAATGTTTTGATTGGCCGATACAGCTGACTATCAACTGTCCACGCCTACAAAAAAAGAAGAAGATAAATGATGTATCTTAAAGAGTAACTATGTGCATCTTTGTTTAACGAACTTATTAAAGCTCCTGATTGGCCGGTACAGCTGATCATCACTTGTTAACGCCCACAGTAATAAGAGAGTGATTGTATCTTTTCTACGTAACTCTTTATCTATCTTTGTTTTATACACTCACTAATGCTCCTGATTGGCCAATAGATACATTTGACTATCAACTGTCCATGCCCAAAACAACTAAAATAGAAAGATGACGTATCTTTTAATTATTACCCTGTGCATCTCTATCTCTGTCTAACATGCTCACTTAAAATTCCTCATTGGTCGGTACAACTGACTATCAAAAGTCAAACGCGAACAATAAAAAGAGAAAGATCACGTATTTTTATTTGTAACTCTGTTTATCTTTATCTTATACGCTCACTTCAATGTTTTGATTGGCCGATACAGCCGACTGTCAACTAAACACCCTCAGAATAAATAGAGAGAAATTATGTAAATGTTCTAACTAATGCTCTACCTGTCTTTGTTTAAAGAGCTTACTAACGTTAGTGATTGGCCAGTAGATACATCTGACTGTGAACTCCAATAAATTTATTGTGTCTTCCACAAATAGAGTTTGAGTTCCTTTTTTACATTATCGATACTTCTGGAGGAATTCAGCTTGTACCAACTGTCATTCAATTTTGATGCTGACTTTTCGGTTTGAATATCAAGTGACTACGTATTCAAGGCAAACACTCTGACATTAGATACGGCCCTGTCAAAATTAATACACTCCAAATATGTCACTTGTCAAATTAGTTGTCACCGGTTCCAATTATAGCAGAAAATGATCTGATCTCACAACTTGACTGAGTGTACAAAAAATTATGTCAGTTCTAAAACACAGTTCAGAAAATGACGACATACACCAACATCTCGTTAAAGAATGGTACAAAGAAATGACAATCGCTTCAAGACCTTATTGGGAACCCTTAATGGAGGAATCGACTGTGGATTTGATAAAACTTTGTTGCGATTCGTTACGTTTAGATGACCATGTCTTCATCATGAGTACAGAAGTCCTCGAGCAATACATAATGATAAAAAATGGTCAAAAGGCTGTTATCAACGACTGTGTTCTTGACGTTGTCTGTACCATCTTCATATGCAGCAAGCACGTTGGAGAACAGTCAGAACTTCGGATTACAAACGTGAAATCTTTTTTGAAACGTGTGACGTGCAGGGATTTTGATAGCGTAACAATCAGAAAATGTGAAATGCACATTTTGCAAAGTCTCGACTACAAACTCCCGCTCAAATCCAAAATGGACGATCTGGACACTTTGTACATGTACTACGTGAAACCGTTAAGGTTGAAAATTGATATCAGGAGTTTGTGTACTGAACTGCTCAACGTGACTGTCATCTCGTGGTTCCGGATTTTCCACGAACTGAAACGTATCTATTCAAAAAACAGTGAGTCTTTTGAAGTGTTTCAAAAACTGGTTGTTAACGATTGTTACGTGCCTTGCGGCATCGTCTTGTGTGCTTTACATTTGACCAACAGTTATCATGCTTTGAATATTGACAAAGTGTGTTTGGAGTTGGAAAAACTGTCACAAATACATTCAGATCATCTGCAATACTTAGCCAATAAGATATACGATAGAACTTGTAAGCAGAAAACTGTTTAAATGGTTTATTTTATTTTAAAAAGTCTATTAATTAATAGTATTTTCTACTCACAGTATTTATCTAGGTTAGGTTAGGTAGGTACACTGAGAGGACGTTAATTTGTTCAAAATGGCAACGTCGCGCCTTTTCGGTCTGTATGTTGTCGATAATGTAGGAAACAATAATATTGCGAGCAAAATCGCATCTATTGCTCGCTAGTTTCCTGGCTGTTTCAATGTTAACATACTTAATATACAGGGTCTTTCAAGTTGATGGGCTTTCAGTATATGAATTAGTAGAATGAATTCAATTCTGAAACTTGGGCTCATTTGGTTATTGTTTATGCCGCTTCTTTTAAAAATATTTTCAATATCAATTTATATCCGGTTATACCGGAAGTAGATGTTAACTTTCTAATTTTAAAAAATGGAATGACATACTTCAAAGTGTAAATTTTCTCAAAAAGTATAAGAAAAGTTAGTCCCATATCAAAAGACGCAAAATTCAATGAGGAATTCGAATATGTATTCAAAGATGGGTTATAATATTTAAAAAAATTGACTTATGCCTCTTTGAAGTTGACCAACTTTGATCACAATATTTGACCACCCTGTACATTTTAGTTAACAACCACAATTTTTTTTCGATAATGTGAATAGTTATAAATAATTGTTACGAGTTATAAAGCAAAATCTCAAAAATTAATTGAATTGCGGTTTTTTAAATGTTAACGTGCAGATGTCAAAAATTTTGAAAAAAATTAAATAACTCAAAATTCATCAATATTTTCGGAGTAGTGCCACCTATAAAATATGCATGAATTCAGATTTTCTATCGGAAAATGTAAAAAAAAAATATGTCATTCCATTTAAAATAAGAAAGTTAACATCTACTTTCGGTATAGATAACCGGATGTAAATCGAAATTGAAAATATTTTTAAAAGAAGCGGCATAAACGATAACCAAATGAGCCCAAGTTTCAGAATTTAATTAATTCTACTAATTCATATACTAATAGCCCATCAACTTGAAAGACCCTGTATATTATTAAGTATGTAAACATTGAAACAGCCACGAAACTAGCGAGCAATAGATGCGATTCTGCTCGCAATATTACGTATTGTTTCCTACATTATCGACAACATACAGACCGAAAAGGCGCGACGTTGCCATTTAAGAAAACTACTAGGAACGAATTAACGTCCTCTCAGTGTACAACAAAAGTATTGTGGTAGGTATTAATGTTTGTTGTAATTAAGGAAATTGTTTGTTGTTGGACGCCCTGTATAAGCATTTTATATTTTTAAAGACGATTGAGTACAACGACTCTGACTAATTGAAGATTGTATTGACAAATTGAAGCACTTAACTCAGCAAAGAAGATAGTCGAAAGTAGCTTATGTTCGTTACCCGTCTGGTACAATATTTTTTTTTTTCTCAATTTGTTATTTTTTTTTTTTTGTAACAATTTTTTTATAGGGTGAATGTCCCTTTTTGAAACGCAAAATCATTAAACATAATTTTATCATTTGAAGGCTATATGGGGATAAGTATGGGTTAAACACGGATTGCGATGAAAGTTTCTGGTAATTGCTTGCTATCGGTATAAGGTTAATATCTGCCAAGTTTTAGCCCTTAAGAATATACCTACCGGTAAGAAGGGGTAATTAATTTCTGAAAAATCGAAATAAATTAATATCTTTTGAACGGCTTGACCGATTTCGCTACAATTTTGATATATTTTTTGTGAATTCGATAAAAAAATTCTCAACTCGAAAAACATTGAGAAAAAACGTTTATAACCTCAAAAAGAAACTTTCTCACTAAGCCAACAAAAATATGTCTTTTGATCGTATTTATTGACTACATGTCAAAAAATTGGTTGCACCGCGGTCATCTAGCGACTCAAAGACCGAATTTCTGCCATAGACATACGTAATGGTAGAGAAATTAGAAAAAATTGTACTCGTCGTTTTCCATAATATTGTAGGCTTATTGTTAGTAGCAGGTCATCAGGGGTCATCAAGGAAAAATATCAGTTTCAAAATCGAAGCCACAATGTTAAATTTTTCCTTTTGGGCCTTTGTCTTTTATTAGGCTATTTTCTGGCTTTATTGTATTTTACTATGACGCATCCGAAAAAAAATCTGACAAAATTCTGAATTACTAGAATAAAATCACAAATGCAGGGTTTTTCAAGTTGATGGGCTATTTATTAGAAGTATATGAATTAGTAGAAGGAATTAAATTGTGAAACTTGGGCTCATTTGGTTATTGTTTATGCCGCTTCTTTTAAAAATATTTTCAAGTTCGATTTACATCCGGTTATACCGGAAGTCGTTACCAACTTTGTTATTTTAAAAGGAATGGTATATTTTTTACGCTGAATTCGAATAAAACGTGTAATTCTAAGGTAAGTTTGATAACCAACTTGTACACCTATGACGATCGGTTTCTGAGTTAATTTAATTTATAAAAAAAAAAATCGCTACCGCAACCCAAATTATAAAAAATCATAACTTCCAGAATATACGACTTAGAGTGTTGAAATTTTTACTAGTAATAGCTGAATATTAGTGCTAACGCCTTGACAAAATTGAACTAAATAATTTATACAGGGCGTTCAAAATAAAATTCTAAAGTTTAAAAACTGCAAACACGAATAACTTCGTTTTTTCAAATGGCACGTACCATTTTTTATTTTTTCAATCGACTGCTTTTTTTATCCTCTTTCGTATATACTCCCTACTGTTTTATTTGAAAAATTTTGGGTAATTTTAAATTATTACTTAAAATAGCCAATTTAAGTTAATATTTTTCGCATCACAAGGTGTGCCTTGGAAAAATGACAACTAACGGCAAAATGAAGCCAAAAATCGCATTTTCTGTTTCAAAAAATAATCAAAAACGAAAACGTCAATTGAAGTGTTTATTATAAACATTTGTCTCGAACATCTCCCCAACAGAAATTAAGCGATAAAAAAGGTTTTAGTGTGATTTTGCTTTGATTGTCGTTAGTTGTCAATTGTCCAAGGCACACTCTTATTACAGCAAAATTAATGGAATTATCTATATTTCAAAAATTCTAAATTACTCAAAATTTTTAAAATAAAACCATAGAAAGTATCCATATAGATCGAAAGAGGATAAAAAAAAGGAGTCGATTGAAAAAATAAAAAATGGTACGTGCCATTTGAAAAAACGAAGTTATTCGTGTTTGAAGTTTTTAAACTTTAGAATTTTAGTTTGAACGCCCTGTATAAATTATTTAGTTCAATTTTGTCAAGGCGTTAGCACTAATATTCAGCTATTACTAGTAAAAATTTCAACACTCTAAGTCGTATTTTGTGGAAGTTATGATTTTTTATAATTTGGGTTGCGGTAGCGATTTTTTTTTTTTATAAATGAAATAAACTCAGAAACCGATCGTCATAGGTGTACAAGTTGGTTATCAAACTTACCTTAGAATTACACGTTTTATTCGAATTCAGCGTAAAAAATATACCATTCCATTTAAAATAACAAAGTTGGTATCGACTTTTGGTATAACCGGATGTAAATTGAACTTGAAAATATTTTTAAAAGAAGCGGCATAAACAATAACCAAATGAGCCCAAGTTTCAGAATTGAATTCCTTCTACTCATTCATATACCTGTAATAGCCTATCAACTTGAAACACCCTGTATAGGTACAAGAAAATTTTTATAAGTGTACCTAAATTGCAAATTGCTGAAAAAACTTTTTTCCTTAAATACTTTTTTTTTGAGGGTATAAACGTTTTTTTCTCAATATTTCTGGAGTTGGCAATTTTTTCTCGAATTCACAGAAATTATATAATTTTAAATATTATATAAAAATTGTAGCAAAATCGGTCAAGCTGTTGAAAAAAATATTAATTTAATTCGATTTTTCAAAAATAAATTCTTACCGATATATTTTTAAGGGCTGAAACCTGGCAGATCATCTTAACCTTGCTTAAAGCTTTTATTAAAAATCGGTCTTCCTAAAATTGCAAAACGTCCCCCCCTCAAATATTATTTAGGGGCCGTTCATAAAATATTTTCACATACAGGGGGGAGGGGTCTTGCTGAGTGTGACAAGATGTGACAAGGGGGGACGGGGGGTCTACGGCAATGTGACGTTCGCCGTTCATCAAAAAATTTTACTGAATTTTTACAGAATCCTTGGACTTCTGATAGATAAATAGAAATATTATTTATTGATTTATTTAAATTTTATTATGAAAAAAAAAATAAATATTTTTCACTCAAAATTTGTGTACTATCAATCAAAATTTATCATGTTCAGGGGGAAAGGGTTTTAGTTTTTGTGACGAAATATTTACAGGGGGGGGGGGTCACAGAAAGTGTGACACAGCGTAAAAACCGGGGAGGAGTGGGTCAAAAAAGCTAAGGTATCGGAGAATATAAATATGACCCAAAAATTGAAAAATTAGTAATTGGAAATATCGCTTTTAATTCTCATAAAAGTAGGTATAATACTATTTTATTTTAAATTATTGTGTGCCACAATTAATTTGATCTTGACAATGGCAAGGACGAAACCAAAACAGATTTTATTTAGTGACCTCGAGTTGAGCAAACAACATCGGAGCGGGCAAATAAGTAAGCAAGCAAGCAAGTTCTTTATTGTGGCGTTTTTTTAATCATCAGATAAGATAAAGTATTTTCTATTTAAAGAACGTGTGGCTTGTATTGGATTACCCTTTTTTATATCCCCCTCTTCTCTTCGTTCCATTTCGAATTGGTTCAGTTCTAGGTAAAAATCGTAGTCGAGCACGTGTTAAAAGCGGTCGGATAAATCACAGAAATTCTTCTTTTTTGTTAGGAGTAGATTATTATGTCGTGGGTTTTGACAGTGTTTAGTGGATAGTTAACTAATTAATTGTTTTACGGTTAATTGATCGAAAAACTGTGACATTAATAGATAAATAATGTGTGTGATAGTGTGACGTTGACAAAATAATGTTTACCTACTTACTACGTGGTTGAAAGGATAAAAATTGCTTCTTCCGGTAAGTCTTTGTGTTGATTAGAAAATTTACTTTATTTATTTCCTGGTAACTTTGAAATTGTGAGGTATCAGCTTTGGTTCGTTGAAATCCGAATTTTAGGTACAACAAAAATGTTTAGAAATCTAAGGGGCCTTTTGATATCTTCTCTGAAGATGACATTAGATGAGTGTCGAAACGTGTTTAACGTTTCTCAAATCATTTCTATATGAGTCGACTTTTAGGTTAGGAAAATCTTTTGCAACTCTAACAATTAACTTATAAAATCGACTCCTACAGGAATTTGTTTTGGTTTTCCCTTAAACTGAACGTTTCGATATTTCTATTGGAAACTGACGATGGAGAATTGTAAGTGTCGAAACCTATTTAATTGTTTTTAATCATTTCTTATGTATAGACTTTAAGGTTAGGTTAATCTGCGATGACGTTTAACTATTACAAACCAAAGAACTCTAGTTAATGAAAATATCTTCAAAACTGAGGTATTAACGTGAACTTTTATGAAGGTGGTTGAGTTTTGTGATAATCTTCTCAATATTAATTTATTTCCTTTCCTCTTGAACCGGAAGTTGTTGTCAACTTTGGTACTTCCGTTGAATACACATAGGAATAAATCGTTACAAGTCGAATTTCACAAATATAAAAAGTTTAGAAAATTCGAGACGCCTTAAGACATTTTAATTAGAGACTGACGATGACGTTAGATTGGTATTGAAACGTTTTGTGTTAATTTTTTGTATGAATCGACTTTTAGGTTATGTGAACCTTTTGTAACTCAAACAATTAACTTCTAAAATCGACTCCAACGAGAATTTGTTTTGGTTTTTCCTTAAACTTGACGTTTCTATATTTGAATAGGAAACTGACGATGGAAAGAGATGAGCGTCAAAACGCAGTTTCTATTTTTTTAATAATTTCTTGTTAATAGACTTTTAGGTTATAGACCAGGGTCGATAATTTTTGAAACTAAAAAATATAATAGTAGGATAAAACCCATTGGAAAAGGAAGACAATATAACATAATGGAAAGGAAAAATAATTTACGGGCGATCTGAGGTCGGGAAGGGAAAGGGGGTGAGTTTTTAAGGGTAAAAAACGGTTTTCCTTGATTTCCGGAAGAACTACAAGTCTTATGGAAAAAAGTTAACTGGAAAAGTTGTAGGTAATAAAAAGATCTACAACTTTTGTATTTACACTTTTTTCACATAACCTCAAAATTTGTGTGAAAAATTCAAATAACCAATTTTCTGGTTTTTTATTTTTATCTTTTACAAAAAAAATTTCTTTTTCACAAAATTTGGTGAAAACTTACCTATTTATGTCCCAAACACACTGTAATTTTTTTGATTTGAAATCTGTATGTTTTCACCTTATTTTTACTTAATATCAAAAAGCACCCTAATTTTCAATTGAAAATTCTGACGTCAAAATATCTGCTTTTTTAAAAACGTTGGTGGGCTTTTTCTTCGTTGAAATCTCTACTTTCTGATGGTGTGAAAAAAAATATACATTACTATGGTAAGTTTTCTCAGGAGATGCAAAAAAAAAACAAAAAAAACTAAATTAATGTTTTTAAAAATATTATAATGAATAACGTAATCAGTATAAAGTATGTGAATTCAATATAACGATTTACGTGTATATTTATATATTATGAGATTTTCTATGACATAAATGCAATTAGAATTTAATAAATCAACTTTTTTACAGAAAAAAAAGCAGCGGTTACATTTTTTAGATAAAATTCTCTTTGCTTTTTGCATTTCCTGAGAAAACTTACCATAGTAATGTATATTTTTTTTCACACCATCAGAAAGTAGAGATTTCAACGAAGAAAAAGCCCACCAACGTTTTTAAAAAAGCAGATATTTTGACGTGAGAATTTTCGATTGAAAATTAGGTGCTTTTTCGATATTAAGTAAAAACAGGATGAAAAAATAAATATTTCAAATCAAAAAGATTACAGCGTGTTTGGGACATAAATAGGTAAGTTTTCACCAAATTTTGTGAAAAAAAAAATTTTTTGTAAAAGAAAAATTAAAAACCAAAAAGTTGGTTATTTGAAATTTTCACACAAATTTTGGGGTTATGTGAAAAAAGTGTAAATACAAAAGTTGTAGATCTGTTTATTACCTACAACTTTTTTCCATAACACTTGTAGTTTTTCCGTAAATCAAGGAAAACCGTTTTTTACCCTTAAAAACTCACCGGCTCCCCTTCCCGACCTCAGATCGCCCGTAAATTATTTTTCCTTTCATTTCTGTTATATTTCTTCCTTTTCCAACAGGTTTCATCCTACTATATTTTTATTTCCCTTTTTCCCTATTTTTGAAGGCTTCAGCACTGGTCTATTAGGTAAATCCGTCTATCATTAAACAATTCATTTTAGTAATGAAAATAGTGCAAACTGCCCAGCAGCAGCAGCAGCAGCAGCAGTTATTTCTTATTATAAAAGAAATAATTAATTAATGGCAACAATCATCTTCGTGTTGTAGTTAAGTTGCTCCTCGCACATTATGCTGCCTGCTCCATTTTTATCATAGATACCGTTATACTTATAATTTTCTATTTAAAAGTTCGACTTGCACTTATTATTGTTAGGTACCTACCTATTAATTATAAACATACAGACGTGTGTGTGTGTGTTTGTCCATACTCGCACTCATGTATTTGTTGTAGTACCAACATTCACATTTACACACATAATTATACAAATACACGTAGAGGCATAAAAGGCACGCCACTCCACTGACCACGACCATAGATAGATAGATACCTAGTATTTATTATAGGCACGGGTTACGGGTTAGGTCTTAACATAAATATTACATACATTACAGGTATGCTACGCTATATACTTCTCAGATAGGTATATAGGTACTATACATATGTATGTATGTGTTAGAACTGACCTACATTTGCGGAATATTATTAAAAGTTGTGTCTGCTACTTTTTTCTCTTTTTGGTTCAATGTGCTGCTGCACAACTTACGTCAAATTAAATAATGTACCTACCTAAACTAAAATAATTTTACTAAATTAACGATTTTTGTTTACCTTCTATAAGTATTTTATTGATAGGTAGATATAGTTGAATTATTTCATCAACACTTTTTTGGAAAAACCTTACTGAAACGAACGTAACCTAGAAAGCTATAGTAAAGGTAGGTACTAAAAGCGGTAACAACACACGTTCACAGTTTACCATTTTAGGTGCCTAACACACGTTTAAGTATGTACAATAATTCGGCTATTGAAAGTTATGATTTTAATTAATAATATTAACTACATATTATCGTCCACTTTTACATAGGTATAAATCAGTTGTAAGTGGAACAATGTAAACTTTTTTATTTTTATTCCTTTTTGATGTTTCAGACTTTTGCAACGTCTACCACACGATCTTAAGATCTTAATTAAACAATCTCCCCTCGTTTTAACTTATTGCCGCTTTTTATTCGTGTAGCCCGGGTGTGATTCGAACCCGCGCTCTCCGGGTTCGCAGCGCATCGCTTAACCGACTGGGCTACGGCGGTGGCCCTGTAAACTTGAACATCCTTTCCGCCTTTTATACCATATTCGACCAGTTCATGTAAAATAGTAATAATCAAATCAGTTTAAAACATCTCATCGTATTGCACCAGATCGAATTCTTTTTCTCTTTATTATTTTTTTCGTTTTAATTAAAAAATAATAGGTAGATATGTAGTAGTGAACAATAATTACCAAAGTTATTTTAATTCCTATGTATTATAATACATATTGTATGATACAATAGGTTGTAACAGTTTGTTTTGACGAAAATACAGAGTAGAAAGTGAATTTAATTAATGAGAAAGGTAATTAATTGAAAGGAAAATGATAGATACGACTACTAATAAAGACTTATGAGTTTTAAAATACGAATTTTGCTACTTTCATATTCAGGTGAATGTTATTATAGTCTAATACGATAGAGTAATTCGAACCTGTCAACATCGAAAAAATAAATTAAGAAATTAGAAAGAATCTTCGTTTCGCATCATGTCTAATATACTATTTAATATTTACTTATTAAT
Organism: Agrilus mali; assembly: GCA_029378335.1. Taxonomy (NCBI): domain Eukaryota; kingdom Metazoa; phylum Arthropoda; class Insecta; order Coleoptera; family Buprestidae; genus Agrilus; species Agrilus mali. Next base: position 18,656,573 of record CM055662.1, read on the forward strand.
TCACGAATTTTACCCCATTACATTGGCATAAAAAAGTATAAAAATATTAAGTTAAAAAAAAAAAAGAAGAAGCACCAGTTGTAATTCGAAATTGTGGGTCGCCGCGTAACTCGGTCTACAAGTCAAACGCTCTAACCTGTTGGCTATCTCTCACTTTGTAAAAGTGATGCCTGGAAGCGTATTTAAAACAAATAAGTACCTAGCTAATTAATTTAATTAATTATAAGAATATAATATAATTCGAGATTTTTAAGTATTTTTCTATCAATATTCAAAATCCTATTTCAACTACAAGTTAAATTTTCGATTTGTGCTTTTAGAGGGATGAAGCTTCAAAATAAGAATTAAAAAAGTATTATCTACTAGGTGTATTGCTAGACTTGAAAGAAACCACTAGCTTCACTACATACACATTTGAATAATTTTCTAGAAAATATCTAAAAATAAAAAAACTAATAAGTTTCTTGATCTGTTTCCCATAGGTACAACTTACAGTAGCCACTTGACAAGATAATTTCTTTAATGGTCCCAGATCTGGCGATTGAAAGTTGACATTTTTATGGACAAATCGAATCTCTAAATCTTTCTAGAGTGTAAAGTCAAGTCGTCAGTTGTATGCCAACTTACATGACCACAAATACCAACTAAACATGCTTTCTCGAAATGGTATTAATACCTAATAATACTTACCGTTGAACTTTCAAACCGGGCCATAAAAGACCTACGTAATACACTACCGGCATACTGGCTGGAAAATTTTCAGAAACGAGGTATACAAGGGTCTGTCCGGGCTTTTGTATAAATACAGTGGCGCCGTATAGGTACACATAGTGCGTAAGCAGATCCATTTTTCTCATACAGTGTTGTACGTTTAAATTTTCGTAGTAACTTAATGAAACATTTCCTAGTTAAAATGATTTATCTAGATATTATTATTTATCAATGGAATTTAAATTTTGTAGAAATTTATTAATTCCAAAGTTGTTGACAAATTGATGCAGTTTTGACTTATGACGACGTGCAATCTTAAATTTTATGGGATATAGGTTTATATTATTTTCAAGGTAATGTTTTTAGGGTTCCGCACCTCAAAAGGAAAAAGCGGAACCCTTATAGAATCACTTCATAGTCCGTCCGTCTGTCAAGACCCTTTTTCTCAGGAACGCGTGGAGGTATCAAGCTAAAATTTATACCAAATACTCAGGTCTATTGTCCCTTGGAGCTGTGAAAAAATCAAACTTCTAAGCCAACGCAATCAAAAGATACAGCCGTTTATGCCGCAAATTTCCGCAAATTTTCGAATCAAAACCTACAGGGTACTTCCCGTGAACTCAGAATCTTGAAATTTGGTACGAAGCAACGTCTTATAGCACAGATAAAGGAAAAATTGCGAAAACCGTAAATTTTTAGTTATATCATACCTATAATAAAAATATTTTTAATAATTTTAAAGTTACTACCCCTTTCCTCATGAACGCGTAGAGGTATTAAATTGAAATTCATATCAAATACTCAGGTCTATAATACCTTTAAGCTGTAACAAAATCAAACTTCTATGTCAAAGCAATCAAAAGAAACAGCAATTTAAGCCGCATATTTTCAAACTCGCAACTACTCGCAAGGGAATCAAAACCTAAAGGGTACTTCCAGTCGATTTAGAAACTTGAAATTTGGCATGAAGCAATGTTTTATAGCACATATAAAGGAAAAATTCCGAAAACCTTAAATTTTTAGTTACATCACATATACCTATACAGGTTTGTACGGAACCTTCGGTAGTTTTTGGCCGGTAGTTTTAAGGATGATGTGTATATGACAGCTGTCAAATTTGTTAAGTTATTTTAGGTTATGAACTAATAAGAATTCTTTTTTAAACAAAAAAATATCTACATGTTGAGGAATTTCAATACATATTTGCCAAAACAAGTATTGTAACGACAATAATGGTAATAAATATTGTACGAGTATAATTACTAACGTATTTATTTCAATAATTTTAAGAACAATTATTATTTAACCTTATAGGGACACTTTTAAGTCTCAGGACATCGTGACGTGAGCTTTAGGCAGGGAGTGATACTGTGTTCAACCACTTAAATGGTTAAGTATGTAGAATGGGTAGTATTTTATGTTCCCCTTTTCTTATTTTGAAGATTTCACCTGTTCGTCCCACGTAACTATTCGAATTCTTACAATTTAGGTTATATAACAACTGCAGATTATTTTTATTGAAATTTGGGTTATTTAAAGGTCTTGTTGGGGTAGGTTGGGTTAGGTTGTGTATGAAATAATCAACGACAGCAGAGACACATGAAAACAATTTGACTCAATCGTCTCTAACTTAACTTTAGTCACTCGTTTCGTGTAGTTTCTGAAATTATCGCAAATTTACAGACTATTACATCTTTAAAATTTATTATTTATCAATAGAGCTTAAATTTTGCAGAAAATTATAATTAGAAATAATTATTTTGGTTAATACTTTTTAAATATATTATTATCTATTTATAAAGCACTTGAGAACGACATTTTTACAAATCAAACGATAGACGAGTGGTTAGAACGGTTGCAAAATGATGCACAGGCACCGCAGCGTCTTAAGTTCGAATTACGGTAGGTACAACATTTTTTTCTCTATGCTTTTACCTTTATTTTCCATAGATAATGTTTTTAATGAGATTCATGCTTTGTTATTTCAACTTTTACAACAAGCATTAAATAGTAAGTACCTACCTGCAAGGTATTGGACACTTTGTATATGGTAGATAATTATCATTTTGCTCACTGGTTATTACATACCTATAACTACGATCATTAATTCGTTTTGCACACTCAATTCCGTGAAATAAAGACAGGAAGCTTTGTTAATTACGTATATGCAATAATGCAAATGGTGTTGTTAAGTTGTCAAATAGAAATGTATTAGTTATTTGTCTAACGTAACGTCAATTGAGCCTTCATCAGGAGGATAAATTAATGACGAGTGTAAACAAAAGGAAAAAGTAATTACAGTTACTTGGTAGGTACCTAAACATTTTCCAGTAAATGCATGAAACTATCCACAAACTGTTTAGATATTACGTATATCTACTAAGTAATAATTAGATGGTTGCTTTGGTTTTCAATTATATTTTCTATTTAAATATTTTTAAATTTGTGAAAATAGATTGTGAAAGTGTTTCTACTAACACAGGATTTTTGATCACTGAATTACCATTAAGTCGGCAATGTACACCATTTGTTTGAAGGAACGAACAAGACTCATAAATTAATAGACAGATGCAGATGTGAAATTTTTTTTAATAAAGTTAATTTTTACAACTTTCGCTACATAAGTTTACCAGACTACCCATCTATCGTTTATGTAGGTTTTGGAATTGTAGAAAATTTATTACCCAAAGGAAACCTTCGAAATACAATTTTTTGGAATGGTCCTTCGAGCCGGATAACTTTGAAATAATCTGTAAAAACACAGGCACCCTTCCGGTTGAACCGAAAATACCTCAGTTTGGAAACTGTTTTCATTAAAATAGATTTCTTTGGTAAAATGTAAGATCACAAGATGAATATCGGGGCCGATTAAAATTTTAACGAAATCTGAAAAATCAGGATGGCCAGAAAGAAAATAAGTAGGAATATTAACACTTCAGTTATCCTTAGTAATTTTCGGTCTTCAATTACAATTTCGAAACGAGTTTTAGATATTTCTAACGCTTTTTTTTTGGGGAATTTGGATTTTAATATATTTATGGCCTTCGAGCCGGATAACTGAGAAAAGCTTGGAAACAATCTGTAAAAACACAGGCACACTTTTGATTGAACCGGAAACACCTCAGTTTGAATACTATTTTCATTAAAACAAATTTCTGTGGTCTGTAGACACAAATCAAACGCCATCAAAATTTAAACAAATCTAAAAGTCAATTAATAAAGAAATAATAATTAACACTCCACTTAACTTTAGTCATTTTCGGTCTCCAATTAAACTTTCAAAACGAGTTTTAGATACTTCTAACGTTTTTTTTTGGGGAATTTGGATTTTAATATATTTATGGTCCTTCGAGCCGGACAAATCAGAAAAGCTAAAGGTTTTTATTTTGTGAATGATTGAAGTGCAAAGGCAGAGACACAACATTCTTGATAAATGAAAGTGATAATTTTCATGTGATTTATTTTAATTAACTAATAAATTGATTAATTTCAATCTTGCTATTAAAATTGTTGTTGTCGATATTTTTTTATGCTTTTAAATACGACACAGTTCCATAATGATATGATAATTGTATGCACGTGAACGATCGTTTAAAAATTATCGACCGTGTAAAATCGCGATCGATAAGATCGACGATGTGACACCGAAATTTATTTGACCCAATTCAATAGAAGAAGATACGATACCTCTACAGTTTGTACGCTTTTACAAGAATGATTAATAGTCTAGAGTAGAAAAGGAATCAGAAAAATAGTTGAGTCGGTGATGGCTAACGGACTGTGACTAACAAATCTGCACATCCTTCTATAAATATATATATATAGCTTATAAAATTTAAGACTGCAAGATCGTATTAATCAATCAATTAATAACTTTGAAGTCAAATTAAGTTTCAGTTCAATTTTTATTAAATTTAAATTCTATTGATAAATAATAGATAAATGCAAGTCAATCATTAAAATAAATTTTATCGTTACTTTTGGAACTGTAAAGGTCAGTAAATATGAGGAATATTTAGTTAAAGGCAGTCTTGAAGAGATAACGAAATTTCAGAAAGAATATGAAACGTCAACACGAGTGACATAAGTGAGGTTAGAGGATATACACTTAAATTATTTTTATGTTCATTTTATTTAACAAAATTAAGTTAAAAATCTCTTTACATTTGTGGTAAACTCCGCTGACGACGTATTTCGTGAATAGATTCAATTACATAATGCATCCTTATCTCATTCATTAAAATAAGTAAAGAATATACACATGTAATCATAAATTTTATGGAGTATACGTGAGCATATAAATACAATTATGGTAGAATTATTTTATGTTTGCCATTACGTCACTATTTCTTGGTTTAAGAGGAAAGAGAACGCATTATATCTGTCTTCTTTGTTCATTGTAACAATGCAGAGGAAGTGCAGCGAAAACAAAATGTATGTTCTTAGAAGAATAACCTACTTACGTCCAAGTTTCAAGTGTTAGGTTAGGAATTGTTGTCATATTTGACATTTTCTGTCATCGCGTAGGTACACACTTTGCTTAATAGTCTTTCTTTATTGTGAGTTAATTGTTTATTCAAAAATGTGCATTATAACAGTTTTTCTGATAACATCATCTAATACAATTGTCTGCAATAATTTTTTTTGTTACTTGAAGTACGTTAACTTATTCTATAGATATCTACACAATATAACCTATAATTTTATACTGTCAACCATCTGTCAACATTTGACATACGGTTCAGATGTTATTCGTACGTCAGTCAGGTAACGTGATGGTAAAGATAAAATAATTCTACTGTATAAAACATGCGATACGAGTTCTTTTCCCTATCGATACAGTGCTTTTTTTTTTAAATTTGTAATATGCTAAATTATGAGTATGACGACCCACATGACGACTAATTGTTATGAGTTTTATCAATAATAAAATATTTCAATGAACAGAGTATCGTATACTTATGGTTCGTTAAACTTTTTGATTGATATTTACATATTTACACGAAAAAGGGTTAGGTTAGGACTGGTTGTCACATTTGAAATTTTATGTCACTTTGCCTAAAAGTGTTTTTTCAACATCATTGTCATACAATTGCCCGCAATAATTTTTTTGTTAGTTGGAGCAATCATTCTATAGATACATAACATAACCTATAATTTTAAACTGTCATCCATCTGTCAATATTTGACACACGTGTGTAAACTGTTACGATTTTATCCATACGTCACATCTCATTCACATGACATGACGTGATGGTAGAGATAAAATTTGTTGACCTATTTACATATAAGTACATATTATTGTTATTATTATTATTATTATGATCATACTTATTATCACAATTTGCTAGATATTAGGGTATCTCCTCCTGTCCTCCTATCAATCGTCCTATCGTCGTCATACAGTATTAAGTATTGTGATTATCAGAATGAACATCATGAGTTAACCTTAGTCTTTGACATATGGCATTCGAGAAGATATTCTGAATAACAATAACGTAATGCTTTCGAGTTCATTTTTACCGCTAAAATTTAATTGCGACTTTACATTATGTAACAATCGTGACCCAAAATGATTGGCAATCGTCATTCTTCTTTTTTTTTTATACTTGTACTTGTTTTGGTTGGGTATGTGAGTAGATACCGTTAAGTGAATACTGAATGCTTTAAGATGATGGTGATCTTTCTTAAACCCTCTTCAGACTTTGTTGATGTAAAATTTTCAGAAAAGACGAGACAATTTAATTGTCGGAACGCAAGGGACTGTCCGGGCTTTTCTATAGATACAGTGGCGCCGTATCCAATGCTAGCCTGTAAGTGACAGGTTAGAAAGAGAACGCTGCATATGGGCCCCGTCTATCTCTTTCTAACAAAGCACGCCATTGGCTGTACCGACGTTGTCTCGCGCCTCCCCACTCTGACTCAGCTATGCTTATATAGCAGGGAGGGGAGCAGCTAATCGCGTGAAGTGTTAGAGAGAGATAGACGGGGCCCATATGCAGGGTCCTCTTTCTAACCTGATATCGCAAAAACAGTCCTCTCGCGCCCTCTATGCTAATATCTCTATGGTATGGGAAGCCCTCAGTTGTCTACTTTCAGTAAAAGAAAATTGAAAGTGATTCTTAGGGTAACAATTTCTTTTGTTAGTGACATCTTTACCACTAATTTTTGTCTCAATATTGAAAATATTTTCTTTAAATAAAGCTCTATTGTCTTAAGAAGTCAAATTTCAACAAAGATTTACATAACCTAAAAGTTGATACTTAAAAATGGTTAAAATGCTAAAAATACGTTTCAATACTCGTCTTTCGTCGTCCTCAGTTTTAAATTAAGACGACTAAAGGCGCCTTAGATTTGGACAGAGTCAATCTACCTAATTAACATTTTGTAATTAGCAATTTAATTATAAAGTATTATTGAGCTTAAAATTTAATATTTAACAACAATATAGAAGTACTAAACCTAACCTCAAATCAAATCTATTTAGAAAAATAACATTAAATTAAATAAAATTAGGGTGAATTTATTATTCTTATTATTATTATCCTTTTAATTAATTTAGGGTACAAAAACTTGAAAAATGATCACGTCAGTGGGGGCGTTGGATAAAATTGACTCAAAAGTCATTAAGTGCAATTTAAGGCACTAGTTTATTAAATAAATATGTTTATTTACGTAAGTGACATTATCCAGTAATATTTTTTAGATAAAATTCCCTTTTTGAAATCATATCTTTATTATTTAGAACAACTATTTTTTGCATTTCCTGAGAAAACTTACCATAGTAATGTATATATTTTTTTCACACCATCAGAAAGTAGAGATTTCAACGAAGAAAAAGCAAACCAACGTTTTTGAAAAAGCAGATATTTTGACGTGAGAATTTTCGATTGAAAATTAGGGTGCTTTTTCGAAATTAAGTAAAAATAAGGTGAAAAAATAAATATTTCTAATCAAAAAAATTACAGCGTGTTTGGGACATAAATAGGTAAGTTTTCACCAAATTTCGTAAACAAAAACTTTTTTTTTGTAAAAGAAAAATAAAAAACCAAAAAGTTGGTTATTTGAATTTTTCACACAAATTTTGAGGTTATATGAAAAAAGTGTAAATACAAAAATTGTAGATCTTTTTATTACGTACAACTTTGTCATTTAACTTTTTTCCATAAGACTTGTAGTTTTTCCGGAAATCAAGGAAAACCGTTCTTTACCCTTACAACTCACCCCCTTCCCCTTCCTGACTTCAGATCGCCCGTAAATTATTTTTCCTTTCATTTCTGTTATATTTCCTTCCTTTTGCAATGGGTTTAATCCCATTATAATTTTTTTTTGGTTTGAAAAATTATCGACCCTGGTCTGTAATGTCAGCTATTCAATAGGGTTCAGTAGACAACTAATTTCTCTCTGCTGGGTTAAAGAACAAATTGAGGATAGTTTATTATTTTTTTAAGTCCATTAAGGGTCCTTATTATTCACTTTTAAAAGATACAAAAAAAGCTTACCATTTTAGGATCTTCCTCCTCAAAACTCAAAATTATTTTGTCACTATATTTTTATAATTTTCACACCAACCAACCACAATCCACGACAACGAAATAGTTACATATATTGAGTACATAAGGAATTTAAAAAAAATCAAATAATACTGTTATTATTATTAAAATTTCTTGCACTTATACTCCGTTACATTTTTTTATTTTTTTTTATTTCCACTGTTACTGTTAGGTGCACCAACTTTATTACGTATTTATAACAACGCGTTAAACACGCGATTCATTTTTTTGATTTGTCTGTGTATATGCTGCACCTATGTAGTAGATACGTATAAGGTGAGCAAAGAGTAAATAAGTAAGTAGGCTGTGGAAGCTCGCGATTGTCAGAACCGACTGTGTCTTGTTCTTGTAAACGATGGTAGAATGGTCAAGACACCAGAAGCTCGCTCCCATAAGAGTAGAGTAGGCTCGAGTTGTTGGTGGGCAGAAACAAGACCGCGAGTACCTACCGGCTCATAACAAAATAACAACAAACAGTTGATAGTAGGTACGTTGAAACTAATGCAAAAAAAATGTGAATGTCGAAAATTGATGTGCGACTTTTTCGTGAATGACCCAAAATATATTCCATATTATAGTGATGGAACTGTTTGGATAATGCAATTGATTTAATGAGGCAGGTAATTTGAATGAATAACGGAAAGATTGCGGGATCAGCTTAGAATTTTGATGGTAATTGGAAAGATAAGGATATTAATAAATTAGTTTTGAAAAACAAGTACGTACTCGATACCAAGTTTGTTTTGCATCTTCCTTGTACAGTGTGGAAGGGTTCTTACCCTAATTTATCCCCGAGAAACTTTCCTAGGAACTGATGTGCTTCATTCACTTCACTTCTTTTAAAGGCCAGTATCAGCTCGTAACTGAGTTCCTTCCTTCTACTTTGGAAGAAAGGTCACGTATGCCCAGAGACCATTAGGATTCGTGCCCCCAGATGGATTGTTGTGGTGTTCTGTAGTTGTATCCATAGATCAAAAGGTATTTAAAGTAAAATAGGTATTTACTTAAATGGAAATAGAGAGACTTACCCCAATATATCTTCAACAAACTCTGCTGAGAAAAGATGTACTTCATCCACTTCTTTTAGGGCAGTATCAGCTCGAAACTAGTTCCTTCCTCTCAACTTTGGAAGAAAGGTCACGTAGTACAGAGACATTAGGATTCGTCCCCCCAGATGGATTGTTGTGGTGTTCTGTAGTTGTATCCATAGATCAAAAGGTATTTAAAGTAAAATAGGTATTTACTTAAATGGAAATAGAGAGACTTACCCCAATATATCTTCAACAAACTCTCCTGAGAAAAGATGTACTTCATCCACTTCTTTTAGGGCAGTATCAGCTCGAAACTGAGTTCCTTCCTCTCAACTTTGGAAGAAAGGTCACGTACGTACAGAGACTATTAGGATTCGTCCCCCCAGATGGATTGTTGTGGTGTTCTGTAGTTGTATCCATAGATCAAAAAGTATTTAAAGTAAAATAGGTATTTACTTAAATGGAAATAGAGAGACTTACCCCAATATATCTTCAACAAACTATCCTGAGAAAAGATGTACTTCATCCACTTCTTTTAAGGGCAGTTTCAGCTCGAAACTGAGTTCCTTCCTCTCTACTTGGAAGAAAGGTCACGTATGTCCAGAGACCATTAGGATTCGTGCCCCCAGATGGATTGTTGTGGTGTTCTGTAGTTGTATCCATAGATCAAAAAGTATTTAAAGAAAAATAGGTATTTACTTAAATGGAAATAGAGAGACTTACCCCAATATATCTTCAACAAACTCTCCTGAGAAAAGATGTACTTCATCCACTTCTTTTAGGGCAGTATCAGCTCGAAACTAGTTCCTTCCTCTCTACTTTGGAAGAAAGGTCACGTATGTACAGAGACCATTAGGATTCGTGCCCCCAGATGGATTGTTGTGGTGTTCTGTAGTTGTATCCATAGATCAAAAAGTATTGAAAGTAAAATAGGTATTTACTTAAATGGAAATAGAGAGACTTACCCCAATATATCTTCAACAAACTCTCCTGAGAAAAGATGTACTTCATCCACTTCTTTTTAGGGCAGTATCAGCTCGAAACTGAGTTCCTTCACTCTCTACTTTGGAAGAAAGGTCACGTATGTACAGAGACCATTAGGATTCGTGCCCCAGAGGATTGTTGTGGTGTTCTGTAGTTGTATCCATAGATCAAAAAGTATTTAAAGTAAAATAGGTATTTACTTAAATGGAAATAGAGAGACTTACCCAATATTTTCAACAAACCCTCCTGAGAAAGACGTACTTCCATTCTATTTTTAGGGCAGTGTCAAGTCGAGACTCAGTTTCACTCTTACGATTTGCTGGATTATTACAGTCTTTTTTTCTCTATTTTATGGGAAAAGGTCATAAAATTGTAGATTCGATTAGATTTTTTTAACATTATCATCACCATCAGTCTAAAGGCGTACTTCCACAAGTTCAACATTAATTAACTAACAACCCTTCATATTATTTTACCGCACGGTGACTTCTTTAAGTAGAAAATTATTATAGAGGATGGAGATGAAAATATTGTGGTGTTTTCAATGCACTATCGAAGTAAGCAAATTTCAAATCATTCAGTAAAATTTTTGGAAATTGACGCAGCTATCTTATTATATTAATGATAAAAGTAATGACTTAATAGACTTATTATGAACAATAAACGTTTGTTTCATATTTGCACATATGCAACAACAAGTACATCTGTATGTAGTGCATGTTGCTTAATTTTCATAAACGAGATCCATTATTTACACTATTTAGTTACTTATTTATGTATTTATTTGCTTATCAATTTAATTTGTTTATTTACATGAATTTTCTATATTTATTTACCATAGGTGTAATAGTTAAATTAAAAAGCAATCAATTTTAGAAATATTATTTATTTAATTAATATCTACATTAATTTTTTCGTGATTTATTAATTAATATAGTTTTTGTAAAATATTCTCTACATGGTATCTACATGTGGAAGGGTACAATTAAAGAGATTAAATTAATTTGTTGGGGGTACTTACAAACGTTGGATGGGCGGTAATGGGCGTGGGGGCTTGGGTAGTGGTAAGTGATCAAAATAAAAATGTGGTTTCGGGAGGGGGATTTGATGGTCGTTATGGTAGTTAACTATGTAAGGATCAAAATCACTGACTCTACTGAATGGTGGCACTGGGAATGGAGATGGGTATCTTTCCGGGTGTCCTGAACGGAATTCGGAAAATACAAAGTGGTTGGTGAGAGGTTCCTGGTACCCACCAATGGGCCCATTATCTCTAGAAATCTGTTTCACATCTATTGCAAAATAATTGACCTTCTGTTCCAACTGTTCTATATCAGTTTGGTTTTGGGGGAAGACTTCTTGTTGATTCTTATCAATTCTTGTTTTAAAATACGTTTGGAACTCTTGAACCCTCGTCAGGTATTTTTTGAATCCGTCTTCTACTAATTCCCATAGTGATTGGAACACTTCCTGGTGATGTTCACGATTTTGGAGGAGGTAGTTCAGATTTCGTTCAACTCCTCCAAGTACTTGAAGGGCTTCATTCGGGGTGGAAATCTTCGGAGTTTCAAAACTTTTTGATGTAGTGGTAGTATAGGCAGATGCGGACGTGGTAGTTTCAGTTATTTGAACTGCGAAACTGCAACCCAAAAGAAAGGGCAACAATTGAATCGTATTAACTGGTTTCATGATTGTTAAAGTGTCAAAATCAGAACACGACTCGTTGTTTTAACGTCCTGTTTTATCGCTTTATACAAGGCGTTATCAATTATGTTTTGATAACCCTCGCTACTGTATATTTTTCTTTAGGTCATTATGTGATTAATGATTCGTTGAAAAAATCGTTATTTTTGTTAAGTAATTTGGAAACTGTTAATATTTTGATAGACAAAAGTAATGTAATAGTATTAACCCTTTTGGAAGTTCAAAATTTTCAAGAAACATTTACAGAAAAGACTTGAAATGAAGTCAAAACGGCAGGCAATAGGATAAAAAAACATTAGAACAAAAACAATTCCATTTCAGATAATTTTGTTGACAAAAATTTAGTATAAATTATTTTCTAGGTTCGAAAATTTGTCAATTAATAGTAAGTACCACTTTCGTACCTTATTAAAAAAATTTTAATCTGAGTATACGTAGTTTCTCATATTGTACTTTTTATAAGATTTAAATAAATAAATAAATTTGTCTACATTTTTACTGCAAAAATATGCATACGTCGAATATCAATATACAGGGTTTTTCAAGTTGATGGACTATTAGAAGTATATGAATTAGTAGAAGGAATTCAATTCTGAAACTTGGGCTCATTTGGTTATTGTTTATGCCGCTTCTTTTAAAAATATTTTCAAGTTCGATTTACATCCGGTTATACCGGAAGTCGATACCAACTTTGTTATTTTAAATGGAATGGTATATTTTTTACGCTGAATTCGAATAAAACGTGTAATTCTAAGGTAAGTTTGATAACCAACTTGTACACCTATGACGATCGGCTTCTGAGTTAATTTAATTTATAGAAAAAAAAATCGCTACCGCAACCCAAATTATAAAAAATCATAACTTCCACAAAATACGATTTAGACTATTGAAATTTTTACTAGTAATAGCTGAATATTAGTGCCAACGCCTTGACAAAATTGAATTAAATAATTTATACATGGCGTTCAAAATAAAATTCTAAAGTTGAAAAACTTCAAACACGAATTACTTCGTTTTTTCAAATGGCACCTACTATTTTTTATTTTTTCAATCGATTCCTTTTTTTATCCTCTTTCGATCTAGATGGATACTAATAGACCAGTACCGAAGCCTTTAAAAATAGTAAAAAGTGAAAAAAAATTAGAGTAGGATGAAACCCATTGGAAAAGGAAGAGAATATAACAGAAATGAAAGGAAAAATAATTTACGGGCGATCTGAGGTCGGGAAGGGGAAGAGGGTGAGATTTTAAGGGTAAAAAACGGTTTTCCTTGATTTCCGGAAAAACTACAAGTCTTATGAAAAAAAGTTAAATGGAAAAGTTGTAGGTAATAAAAACATCTACAACTTTTGTTTTTACAGTTTTGTCATATAACCTCAAAATTTGTGTGAAAAATTCAAATAACCAACTTTTTGGTTTTTATTTTTATCTTTTACAAAAAAATTAGTTTTTTCACTAAATTTGGTGAAAACTTACCTTATTATGTCCCAAACACGCTGTAATTTTTTTGATTTGAAATATTTATTTTTTCACCTTATTTTTACTTAATATCGAAAAAGCATCCTAATTTTCAATCGAAAATTCTCATGTCAAAATATCTCCTTTTTTAAAAACGTCGATGGGCTTTTTCTTGGTTGAAATTGATAAATCGACTTTTTTACTGAAAAAAATAGCAGCGGTTACTTTTTTTAGATAAAACTCCCTTCATTATTTAGCATTTCCTGAGAAAACTTACCATAGTAATGTAAATATTTTTTTCACAACATCAGAAAGTAGAGATTTCAACCAAGAAAAAGCCCATCGACGTTTTTAAAAAAGGAGATATTTTGACGTGAGAGTTTTCGATTGAAAATTAGGGAGCTTTTTCGATATTAAGTAAAAATAAGGTGAAAAAATAAATATTTCAAATCAAAAAAATTACAGCGTATTTGGGACATAAACAGGTAAGTTTTCCCAAATTTTAAAAAAAAAATTTTGTTTGTAAAAGATAAAAATAAAAAACTAAAAAGTTGGTTATTTGAATTTTTCACACAAATTTTGAGGTTATGTGAAAAAATAAACAAAAGTTGTAGATAATTTCAAAAGTTGTAGATACTTTTATTACCTACAACTTTGCCATTTAACTTTTCTCCATAAGACTTGTATTTTTTCCGGAAAACAAGGAAAACCGTTTTTTACTCTTAAAAACTCACCCTCTTCCCCCTTCCCGACCTCAGATCGCCCGTAAATTTCTTTTCCTTTCATTTCTGTTATATTCTCTTCCTTTTTCAATGGGTTTCATCCTACTATAATTTTTTTTTGGTTTAAAAAATTATCGACCCTGGTCCATAAGAATATATCACACGTCTGATGGAACATTCTAGAATATTCGCGAATTTAGAACTATCCAGACCATCCCATAATGATTCAAAACATTTTCTAACTTTTTTTAACATTCTGAAACATTCTTGAATGATCTTCAAGATTCTGGAACATTCTTGAACATTGCCAAATCATTCTGAAATGTTATAATAGAACATTATTTTACTTCTTAGAACATATTTGAACTCCCTGTAGCATTCTAAAGAAATCTGCTTCATTCTCATCCCCACTCCGTGTTGTTTGCTGGGTGAGTAGTGACATCAGTAGACGCCTGGCGGGGATGACTAACCGATTGATAATAATGGATCAGTTATCGACCACTGAGAGTTGAAGATTATTACAGTACTAATATCGCTATTAAAAATTGGGGGTTGGTGGTAGAAGAATGAAAATTAAGGGTTATATATATTTTTTAATGCTAAATTATAAAAAAATAAAAATAAAAACTTTTGTCTTAAAAATAAGAAAAGGTAGGGGTGGACAACCCTTATCACTTAGGGGTATGAAAAATACATAGTAGCCGATTCACAGACCTATTGAATATGCGTAGATATAAAATTTTATAAAAATCAGAGTATGGTAACTAACATTGTGACGAGAATTTTATATATTAGGTAGATACACTACTAGATAAAACAGCTAACGAATGTAAAATACAGGGTGTCTTAAAATTCCTTGGACCTAGACCAACCACAGCTTCCTGGTATTTAATCGCACCGCTTCGTTTACCCCTGAGAGGGTGTTAAATGTGATTAAAAAGTTTTTTTTTTTAATTAATGAAAAATGCTTCGTACGATTTTAATAAAAATTGGTAAATAGAAATGTATACATACATGGATATCACTTTCTATAGTATAAATCAATTTTCTTAATCCACTAAAAAGGTGCAAATTACCCTCACCCTAAAACATAATTGTTCTAAGCTTCTTAGGAGGGTCGATTAATGACCTCAATTTTTTTAAATAAAGATATATACCTTTTAGCTTAATTTTCTGTAACTCTTTAAAAATCTACATCTACAACACTTTCGGAAAAAAATGTTTTTTGCATCTATGATTTTTCTTCTTTTGCTTCTTTTCCTTATATTGTGACATTTATAGTCATAAGCACAACATATATAAACACAAATAAATTAAACAAACGACACTTTTCATGTAGTTTCCAATTTCCTCCATTGGTTGCAACACAATGATTGGCACCAAAAAAATGGCGTCCATCTCAATTTTGGTATTAAAACACGATGCAGGCACAGCAGCGAGTTACAAGCCTCCTCTTTTTCCTGGTCTAAGTGTAAAAAACAATAAAATAAATCTATAATCTGTAAAAAAAGAATTATTTTAGCTTAATAAAATCAATCGTCTAATAAATTTGTTAAGTTTGAATCGTCGTGTAATGTTTGTTAAATATTATTAACGTTTCAGTGAACTGTATATAAGTAAGTGATTATCAAAAGTAATATCTATTTGTAGTTGCTTAATTATTTAGTAAACTGTCAGTTTCTCAATGTTTCTTAAGAGATTTTTTGGTCTTAATCGTGTAAAGTTGGTTGCCTACCGTTTCGGCTTTAGTTTAGTTTCAAGGTAACTATTAAATGATCACGTCTCCAGATTTGTCTTTTTTTTGGCCTAAAATTTTAAATAATTTTCGATATCCATTTTCCTAAACTAACCTAACCTAACCTAACGATTTTCATATCGACTTACTAAATTGTTTATCTATACAAAAATAACCGCTTTTTGCTAATTGCATAATTATGGATGGATGTATACACGGTACAGGTACATAAGTACATATATACCATAATAACATTTCTTACAATTTTTGTCTGTTTGTCTGTCTGTTTGTTCCGGCTAATCTCTAAAACGGCTAGACCGATTTTGACGGGACTTTCACTGGCAGATAGCTGATGTAATAAGGAGTAACTTAGGCTACTTTTATTTTAGAAAAAGATAGAGTCCCACGAAAGAAAAATTAAAACCAATGAAAAATTGTATAATGGTTTCGCAGCTGGTTTTTTATAAAAACAAAAAATTGCAACTATTTCTTCCCTTTTTGAATAACTGAGGCTTATTGTGGCTTAAAGGGTTCTATTATCCTTGTCCTTGTATCAGCATTAATCCAAATTTCTAATGGTAAATGGCGCCCCTAGCCAATTTTCTCTTTGAGCTGCATTTTTCTCTGGCTTGAGAGTAGATAATTTTTATCGCAATGCTAAAGACTTTCAAAACGAACAATAATTGAATTTCTCAAAAGTTCCTTCAATTATATTTATATTTATCTAGTGTTCCAACTAATAACAACATAAATTCCTTTTTAACATTTTAACCCCAAAAAGTCGAAGACAAAGGTTGTTAGTGTAGGGGAAGATTTTAATTGCCCTCGTTCATATTTTTCTTTTTTAGACCTTTTATAACAATTTATATTCTTTCTTGCTCGTGTAGAATTTGTTTCATTATTTAATTAAAAAATGTTAAGACCTAAATTGCATTATGAAATACTTTATTATTTATTACCTTATAATCATTTTATTAAACAATTCAAAAAAAAATATAGGCATCTTCAGTAATAATCTCTCCTTAGAACATTCAAGTACTTAATTGTTCCAGAAATATAAGTAGGTACATGAAATAATTATACTAAACAATGTTTTAATTTTAACAAATATCAAATATTTATACTGAATTATGTGATGAATTAAGACGACATTTGAAGCTCAACATTTCTAAGCAACCTTTCCTGCCACCTGTTGGTATGGTTGGTAATTATGCTGGTAGACGTTCCATGGGTACGAGACGGCACCAAAGCCTGAGCGGAATGGGGCTTCTCCTTGTTGCTGTTGGTATTGGTATTCGTATTGTCCTTGGTATCCAGGGAAGAGCCTTTGGAATACTGATGATGGGTATTGGGAACCCTGTTGGTATTCTTGGTTTTGGTATACGTATTCAACTTCTTGGTAGAGGTTGTAGATTTGGTTGTACAATTGGATCACTTGCTTTTGGTATTGGGTGGGGACGGTTTCGCTGTTGTTCTGGACGTAGTTTTGGAAAGACTGTTGGAGTTCTTCGACTTGGTTCAAGTACTTGATGACGGCCTGGACGTATTGTTGCCATTGGTACTTTGGGTATACCTGTTGGTACTTTTCGAGTTGCTGTTGGACGTAGTGAAGACATTGCTCGATCTGCTCGAGTACTTCAAGGGCTTGGGCAGGAACTGAAAGGTATTGCTGAGTCAACTGTTGGTGTGGATACTGTTGGTATTGGTAGGAGCTTCCAAAAGGATACTGTTGCTCTTGGTAGGAGACTCCAAATGGATACTGTTGCTGGTAGGAACTCCCATATGGGTAATGTTGCTGGTAGGAATCTCCAAATGGGTGCTGTTGTTGGTATTCTCCATATGGGTACTGTTGCTGATAGTCTACAAAAGGATACTGTTGTTGGAATCTTCCATAAGGATATTGCTGTTGGTATGAGCCTCCATAAGAATATTCTTGTTGATAGGAACCTCCAAAAGGATATTGTTGTTGGTATCCATATCCATACTTACCCCCTACAGGGTAATGTTGGTAGCCTTGGCCAGTTCCATAACGTACCCTCCGTTCTACAGAAGTTGCAAAGGCTGAACAGGCGAACAAGAAGAATAAAAGTAGAGTCTTCATTGTTACAGTGTGATATAAAGATGCTATGAGTATGTGGCAAGAATCTTCAGTTTTTATATGCGATATTATCAACGTTCTTTTTAATTAATTAGTAAATTACCGATAACCCCCTGCACGTCATTTGTTAATGGGGCAATTATTGAGGCGTTTGTTGTTTTTTAAACTTGATATGGATTCTCTAATTGCTTGCAATAAATGTTATCATAAAAAATATGTTGTGGAAATTTTATTTATACTGAACTTAGAATTAGGTCCGCAGATAATTGTTTTTACTGATTTCATTAAAGAATTAATTGTCACCAATAAATAAAATTCACAAAAACATTTCAGAAAAAAGTTTTTCAAGAGTAGTAAAAAGGTGAAAAGTGGTACATGGTTCAAATAGAAGATGTACTAATTACTTCCCAATATTTTATTTTAGTGATCCTCAAGTTAAATGTTCCCCAAATATCATAATAATAAAACAATTGCTCAATTAAATTTTGAATCTCTTCGATAAACACTACACACACGAATTTCTAAAAGTCCAATTACTCCTGAAAGCCCACAAACATTTCTAAATGTCTAATAGCTCCTAAAACTTGCAGAACTAGTCCAAAAGTTTAGGGACTTCTAGAAATTCAAGAAATTCTAAAAATTAATAAACTTCTAAATACCCAAGAATTTCTAAAGGTCCAAGCACACCCAAAGATCCAAGAACTCCTGAAAGTCTATCAATACCTAAATTCTCAGGAATTTCTGGTAATCTAAACTCCTAAAATCTAAAAACTTCCAAAGAATCCCCAAAAATCTTAAAATGTCGAAATACTTTTAATAATCTAATTATTCTTAACAGTTCAAGGGCTCCTAAAAGTTGAATGACTTCTGAAAGTCTATGAATACCTAAAAGCCAAAAAATTTCTGGTAATCTAAACTCCTAAAATCTAAAAACTTCCAAAGAATCCCCAAAAATCTTAAAATGTCGAAATACTTTTAATAATCTAATTATTCTTAAAAGTTCAAGGGCTCCTAAAAATTGAATGACATCTGAAAGACTATGAATACCTAAAAGCCAAAGAATTTCTGGTAATCTAAACTCCTAAAATCTAAGAACTTCTAAGAACCTCACCAAACATTTTTGGGTATCGACAAACTGTTAAAAATCCAAGAATTCCGAAAAACTTAAGGGGTCCTAAAAATTTAAGAATTTCTAAAGTCCATAAACTTCTAAATGCCCAATAATTTTTAAAAATCCAAGAATTGTTAAAGGGCCCAGAACTCCCAAAAATCCAAGAACTATTGACAATCTATGAACACCTAGAAGCCCAAGAATTTCTGGTGATTCAAACTCCTAAAATCTAAGAACACCCAAGAACCTCTCCAAACATTTTTAGGTATTGACAGACAAACTCTTAAAAATCCAAGAATTCTTAAAAAATTAAGGGGTCCTAAAAATTTAAGAACTTCTAAAGTCCATGAACTTCTAAATGCCCAATAATTTTTAAAAATCCAAGAGTTCTTGAAGAGCCCAGAACTCACAAAAATCCAAGAACTATTGACAATCTATGAACACCTAGAAGCCCAAGAATTTCTGGTGATTCAAACTCCTAAAATCTAAGAACACCCAAGAACCTCTCCAAACATTTTCGGGTATCGACAAACTGTTAAAAATCCAAGAGTTCCTAAAAGCTTAAGGGGTCCTAAAAATATAAGAACTTCTAAAGTCCATGAACTTCTAAATGCCCAATAATTTTTAAAAATCCAAGAATTCTTAAAGGGCTCAGAACTCCCAATAATCCAAGAACTATTGACAATCTATGAACACCAAGAAGCCCAAGAATTTCTGGTGATTCAAACTCCTAAAATCTAAGAACACCCAAGAACCTCTCCAAACATTTTTAGGTATTGACAGACAAACTCTTAAAAATCCAAGAATTCTTAAAAAATTAAGGGGTCCTAAAAATTTAAGAACTTCTAAAGTCCATGAACTTCTAAATGCCCAATAATTTTTAAAAATCCAAGAGTTCTTGAAGGGCCCAGAACTCACAAAAATCCAAGAACTATTGACAATCTATGAACACCTAGAAGCCCAAGAATTTCTGGTGATTCAAACTCCTAAAATCTAAGAACACCCAAGAACCTCTCCAAACATTTTCGGGTATCGACAAACTGTTAAAAATCCAAGAGTTCCTAAAAGCTTAAGGGGTCCTAAAAATATAAGAACTTCTAAAGTCCATGAACTTCTAAATGCCCAATAATTTTTAAAAATCCAAGAATTCTTAAAGGGCTCAGAACTCCCAATAATCCAAGGACTATTGACAATCTATGAACACCTAGAAGCCCAAGAATTTCTGGTGATTCAAACTCCTTAAATCTAAGAACACCCAAGAACCTCTCCAAACATTTTCGGGTATCGACAAACTGTTAAAAATCCAAGAGTTCCTAAAAGCTTAAGGGGTCCTAAAAATATAAGAACTTCTAAAGTCCATGAACTTCTAAATGCCCAATAATTTTTAAAAATCCAAGAATTCTTAAAGGGCTCAGAACTCCCAATAATCCAAGAACTATTGACAATCTATGAACACCAAGAAGCCCAAGAATTTCTGGTGATTCAAACTCCTAAAATCTAAGAACACCCAAGAACCTCTCCAAACATTTTTAGGTATTGACAGACAAACTCTTAAAAATCCAAGAATTCTTAAAAAATTAAGGGGTCCTAAAAATTTAAGAACTTCTAAAGTCCATGAACTTCTAAATGCCCAATAATTTTTAAAAATCCAAGAATTCTTAAAGGGCTCAGAACTCCCAATAATCCAAGAACTATTGACAATCTATGAACACCTAGAAGCCCAAGAATTTCTGGTAATCCAAACTCCTGAAATCTAACAACTCCCAATAACCTCTCCAAACATTTTTAGGTATCGACAAACTTTTAAAAATCCACGAATTCCTAAAAATTTAAAAGGTCCTAAAAATTTAAGAACTTCTTAAGTCTATGAGCTTCTAAATGCCCAATAATTTCCAAAAATCCAAGAATTCCTAACAATCCAAGAACTCCAAAAGGCCAAGATTTCCTGAAAGTCTATCAATACCTTAATGCTCAGGAATTTCTGGTAATCCAAACTCCTTAAGTCTAAGAACTCCAAAGAACCTCTCCAAACATTTTTAGGTATCGACAAACTCTTTAAAATCCAAGAATTCGTAAAAGTTTAAGGGGTCCTAAAAATTTAAGAATTTCTAAAGTCCATGAACTTCTAAATGCCCAATAATTTGCAAAAATCCAAGAATTCCTAAAGGTCCAAGAACTCCCAAAACCACAAGAACTGAAAATCCATGAACACCTAAAAGCCGTACAATTACTGGTGATCTAAACTCCTAAAATCTAAGAACTCCCAAGAACCTCTCCAAACATTCTTAGGTCTCGACAAACTTAAAAATTCAAGAATTCCTAAAAGTTTAAGGGCTTCTAAAAATATAAGAACTTCTAAAGTGGATGAACTTCTAAAGTCCATGAATTTCTAAATATTCAATAATTTACTAAAATCCAAGAATTCCTAAAGCTCCAAGAACTCCCAAAGATCGAAGAACTCCTGAAAGTCTATCAATACCTATAAATGTTCAGGAATTTCTGGTAATCCAAATTCCTAAAGTCTAAATGTTTCAAAGAACCTCCCCGAAATTTTTTTAGGTATCTATGAACTTCTAAATGCCACAGAATTTTTAAAAATCTAATTATTCTTGAAAGTTTAAGGGCTCCTAAAAGTTCAACGACTTCTAAAAGTCTATGAATACCTAAAAGCCCAAGAATTTCTGCTAATCCAAACTCCTAAAATCTAATAACTCCCAAGAAACTCTCCAAACATTTTTAGGTATCGACAAACTTAATAATCCAAGAATTCCAGAAAGTTTAAGGCCTCTTAAAAATTTAAGAACTTTAAAAGTGCATGAACATCTACAGTCCATGAACTTCTAAATGTCCAATAATTAGCCAAACATTATGAATTCCTAAAGGTCCAAGCACTCCCAAAAATCCAATAATTCCTGAAAACCTATAAACACTTAAAAGCCCAAGAATTTCTGGTGATCCAAACTCCTAAAATCTAAGAACTCCCAAGAACCTCTCCAAACATTTTTAGGTATCGACAAACTCATTAAAATCCAAGAATTCGTAAAAGTTTAAGGGGTCCTAAAAATTTAAGAATTTCTAAAGTCCATGAACTTCTAAATGCCCAATAATTTACTAAAATCCAAGAATTCCTGAAGCTCCAAGAACTCCCAAACATCGAAGAACTCCTGAAAGTCTATCAATACCTATAAATGTTCAGGAATTTCTGGTAATCCAAATTCCTAAAATCTAAAAATTTCAAAGAACCTCTCCGAATTTTTTTTAGGTATCTATGAACTTCTAAATACCACAGAATTTTTAAAAATCTAATTATTCTTTAAAGTTTAAGGGCTCCTAAAAGTTCAAAGACTTCTGAAAGTCTGTGAATACCTAAAAGTCCAAGAATTTCTGGTAATCCAAACTCCAAAAATCTAACGACTCCCAAAAATCCCCAATCATCTTTAAATGTCGACAAACTTTTAAAAATCCAAGAATTCTTAAAAGGGCTCCTAAAAATTCAGCAAATTCATGAAATCCAGTAGAGAACCCCCAATGTGTTAATTTTTCTCGTTTTTGTATTCGAATTTCTTTTAAATAGAAGCAAATTAAGAAATAGTTATTAAATAATTGATAAGTCATCCTTCATACATTTTAACGAACTCCTAATCCTCAACGACATCCTCATTTTCGCCTCCTTTTGAATTCTTACACCCAACTGCAAACCCTCATTTCTAACTAAGTACCATCCTCATTTCCTCATTCTCACATCCAACCACTAATAGCCTTTCTACTCCCAACAACATATTCCACCTCACTTGACACAATACGGTTAAGGGTTTTCCTAGCATAGAATCCTTAGTGTGCGAGTTCGTGTTATCTTTTATTGTTAGTATATTTATTAAAAAATTAACTTATTTAAATATCTTGGAATTCAATGCAAATCTTGTATCTAAGTAGAATAACAATAAATTTTATTTTATGTTTTCAGGATTTCTGTAGAGGCTGGAGATGATGGCTCCCTATTTTCCACTAGCTACTTTTGTTGAATTGGTGAGTTTTTTTAATGTATCATGTCTTTATTCATTTATTTAGCTATTTTAAAAGATCATGTACAATTCCATAATGCTGCAAGTGTTCTACATAATTATGCAGAATCCGAAAGTTCCTTGTGTGTTCCTTTAAGCAGGTTTTGAAAGGGCTTCTTATATGACCAATGTACACTTTTTCTTAAATATTCCAAATAACATCTATTAGACAAATAAACTGTTCAATTTATAATTATTTAAAGCATCTATTATATTACAGATGACTATTTGATTTTGGTTCTAATTTGTGATGATGATTTAAGGGTTGATTATGAATTTATCTATTGGTACGTAAATAAGGATCTAGCTAAATCCAATTGTTGTGTGCCATCAAAAGAAATTATTTTTATAGGTTTTTCTAAGACACCTATTTAATTTTGTAAGAGTAATTAATAAAAAATAAATTTTCCAGCTGTAGTAGTGATGAATGCAAAATAACAAATGTGGTGAGGGTACCATCCAATAGCCCTAGAGAAACATTTTCTAAATTCACTTATATAAGAAAAAATTTTCCATTATTGGTGATGATACTGTGTAAAATTAGAAAAAGCTGAAAGGATTTCACTTACTTCAAAGACAAAAACAATTACATAATGATTGATCAATAATATATTTATTTTGTAATATGCATTAAATTATAATAGAATAATGAAAGGCATATGGTTCAATACGTCTAAAAAGCTTCTACTGCTACTTGTTGGTGTTGCTGGTAACTTCTTGGGAAATAACGTTGGTATACGTTTCTTGGGTACGATTGGACTGGACCTCCTTGTTGGTATTGGTATTCGAATTGCCCTTGGTATCCAGGGAAGAGCCTTTGGAATACTGATGATGGGTATTGGGAACCCTGTTGTTGGTATTCTTGGTTTTGGTATACGTATTCAACTTCTTGGTAGAGGCTGTAGATTTGATTGTACAATTGGACCACTTGCTTTTGGTATTGGCTGGGGACTGTTTCGCTGTTCTGGACGTAGTTTTGGAAAGACTGTTGGAGTTCTTGGACTTGGTTCAAGTATTTGATGACGGCCTGGACGTATTGTTGCCATTGGTATTGTGGGTATACCTGTTGGTACCTTTCGAGTTGCTGTTGGATGTAGTAGAGGCGCTGTTCGATCTGGACGAGCACTTGGAGGGCTTGGACAGGTACTGAAAGGTATTGCTGGGTCAGTTGATACTGCTGTTGGTAAGGGGCCTCCAAATGGATACTGCTTTTTGGTAGGAGCCTCCAAATGGATACTGCTGTTGGTAGGAGCCTCCAAATGGATACTGCTGTTGGTAGGAACCTCCAAATGGATACTGCTGTTTGTAGGAACCTCCAAATGGGTACTGTTGCTGGTAGGGGCCTCCATAAGGATATTGTTGTTGTTGTTGTTGGTACCCAAATCCGTACTTACCGCCGAGTGGGTAGTTTTGATAGCCTTGACCACCGAAGTAATAGGGGGTGGTGTGAGCGTAGTGGGTTGTCTGCTCAACTGACGCAGCGAAGGCGGAGCAGGCCACCAAAGACAAAACGAGTACAGCCTTCATTGTAGTTACTTTTAGCAATGGATATCTTGACTATAAAATTTCTATAATTTCTTTCTCCTTTTATATTGAAAAAT
The DNA here is from genome assembly GCA_029378335.1 of Agrilus mali. NCBI lineage: Eukaryota > Metazoa > Arthropoda > Insecta > Coleoptera > Buprestidae > Agrilus > Agrilus mali. Next base: position 18,681,341 of record CM055662.1, read on the forward strand.
TATCGGGGATCATTAATTAATTAGTAAATTACCGATAACCCCCTGCACGCTATTTGTTAATGATGCAATTATTCAGACATTATTTTTTAAAAGCTGATATATACATATAATTATGTATGTATTATTGTTTAATTGTTTATATAAACAATGCCTTTGGAAGCGGATATCTACAGGGCATTATTTTATCCTACACGGGGCTATCTTATCAATGCTATTTACAATAATTAAAGAACAACTAATGAGATGATTTTTAAAGTAAACTTGTATATTTATTTTTTTATTAAAAAGTGCTGAGATTTTGCCACCCAATTTAAGGTCACCACCTTAAAAACTACCCCAAAGAATAAAATTAAAAATTGTTTATTTAATTATTAACTAGGAACATTTTTATTAATAGATAATAATTTTAAGGTGAAATTAATTTTTTTATTACCTAATTAATTTTTTCCAGTATGTTCAAAAGGCTTTTTTGTCTTAATCTGGCTCCTAAATTTAATTGGTTATTTTTAAAATTGGATTAGAAGAAATATAAAAAAAAAAATATTTTTATAATTGTGTATCATATTTTTTAAAAAATATATTTTTTAAGGTAGTTTTAAGTGCAATTAGAAATTTAAAATTCTATGGAAGAATCTCTGTATTAATAACAGTCAGATTTTTTTCTTACAATTTCAAATTTTCAAATTCCACTAGAATAAGAATTAAGGTATTCTTAGTAAAAAAAATAAAAACAAAACTATATAATATATACATATTAATGATAATCAGTTTGAATTTTTTATTAGGTACATTTTCAAATCTTTTAATTTCTGTTAAAAAAAAAATAAAAATTGAGGTAGACTTACAATTAGTTTAAAAGAAAATATATTTTATGAATGTTTGTCATACTTTTGAAAAAAATAATTTCTTTTTTAAGGCAGTTGAAAAAAGAAATTTTTATGTTAATGACAATCAGTTTGATTTTTTGTTCTCTTTCAAGTTTCTCAAATTCTATTACAAAAATAAATTAAAATTAAATAATAAGGCACCCTTAGTTTTTAAAAAAATATGTATTTAATGAATCTGTAATCTTTTTGAAAAATTAATATTAGAGGGTGGTTTTTTGTGTAGATAGGATGAATCTCTTTATTAATAACAACCAATGTGAACATTTTTTAAATTCGACTGAAAATAAAAGAGAAATATATTTTAAACTTTTTGCAATATTTTTAATGATGAAATGATGAAAAAAAAATCAGGGTATTTTTTTAAATATATAGAGGTCTGATACATTATATTGATAACGACAATCAGTTTGTATATTTTATTTCAATTTAAAATTTGTTAAATTCTATTTAAAAAAATAAAAATTAATGTCATATTTTTCAGGGTAGTTTTTATAGTAATTAAAGGCTTGAAATTTCTGTATTAATGCCAATCATTTTTGAATATTTTATAACGGCATCAGATACCTTTAATTTTAAGAATAAAACTATTTTTGATAGAAAAACTTTTTGAAGGTACCTTTTAGAGTAGATAGAAATATGAAATATTTACCTTTGTGACGACAATCAGTTTGAATTTTTTTAGTAACATTTTCAAATCTTTTAATTTCTGTTAAAAAAAATAAAAATTGAGGAGATACCCTTAGTTTAAAAGAAAATATATTTTATGAATGTTTGTCATACTTTTGAAAAAAATAATTTCTTTCTTAAGGCAGTTGAAAGAAGAAATTTTTATGTTAATGACAATCAGTTTGATTTTTTGTTCTCTTTCGAGTTTTTCAAATTCTATTACAAAAATAAATTAAAATTAAATAATAGAGCACCCTTAGTTTTTAAAAAAATATGTATTTTATGAATCTGTAATCTTTTTGAAAAATGAATATTATGAGGGTGGTTTTTTGTGTAGATAGGGTGAATCTCTTTATTAATGACAACCAATGTGAACATTTTTTAAATTCGACTGAAAATAAAAGAGAAATATATTTTATAACTTTTTGCAATATTTTTAATGATGAAATGATGAAAAAAAAATCAGGGTATTTTTTTAAATATATAGAGGTCTGATACATTATAGAGAACTCTCTTTGATAAGGACAATCAGTTTGTATATTTTATTTCAATTTAAAATTTGTTAAATTCTATTTAAAAAAATAAAAATTAATGTCATATTTTTCAGGGTAGTTTTTATAGTAATTAAAGGCTTGAAATTTCTGTATTAATTCCAATCATATTGAATTTTTTTTTTTTTTTTTTTTTTTTTTTTTTTTTTTTTTTTTGGGGGGGGGGGGGGACAGTCAGTTTCAATTTTTTAGTAAATTTTCAAATCTTTTAATTTCTGTTGAAAAAAAAAAAAAAAATTGAGGTACCCTTAGTTTAAAAGAAAATATATTTTATGAATGTTTGTCATACTTTTAAAAAAAATAAGGTCTTTCTTAAAACAGCTGAAAGAAGATATTTTTATGTTTATGGCAATCAGTTTGATTTTTAGTTCTTTCAAGTTCTTCAAATTCTATTACAAAAATAAATTAAAACTAAATAATACAGCACCCTTAGTTTAAAAAAAAATATGTATTTTATGAATCTGTAATCTTTTTGAAAAATGAATATTATGAGGGTGGTTTTTTGTGTAGATAGGGTGAATCTCTTTATTAATGACAACCAATGTGAACATTTTTTAAATTCGACGGAAAATAAAAGAGAAATATATTTTATAACTTTTTGCAATATTTTTAATGATGAAATGATGAAAAAAAAATCAGGGTATTTTTTTAAATATATAGAGGTCTGATACATTATAGAGAACTCTCTTTGATAAGGACAATCAGTTTGTATATTTTATTTCAATTTAAAATTTGTTAAATTCTATTTAAAAAAATAAAAATTAATGTCATATTTTTCAGGGTAGTTTTTATAGTAATTAAAGGCTTGAAATTTCTGTATTAATGCCAATCATATTGAATATTTTATAACGGCATCAGATACCTTTAATTTTAAGAATAAAACTATTTTTGATAGAAAAACTTTTTGAAGGTACCTTTTAGAGTAGATAGAAATATGAAATTTACCTTTGCTGACGACAATCAGTTTGATTTTTTATAACATTTTCAAATCTTTTAATTTCTCTTGAAAAAAAAAATTGAGGTACCCTTAGTTTAAAAGAAAATATATTTTATGAATGTTTGTCATACTTTTAAAAAAAATAAGTTCTTTCTAAAACAGCTGAAAGAAGATATTTTTATGTTTATGACAATCAGTTTGATTTTTAGTTCTTTCAAGTTCTTCAAATTCTATTACAAAAATAAATTAAAATTAAATAATACAGCACCCTTAGTTTTAAAAAAAATATGTATTTTATGAATCTGTAATCTTTTTGAAAAATGAATATTGTGAGGGTGGTTTTTTGTGTAGATAGGGTGAATCTCTTTATTAATGACAACCAATGTGAACATTTTTTAAATTCGACTGAAAATAAAAGAGAAATATATTTTATAACTTTTTGCAATATTTTTAATGATGAAGTGATGAAAAAAAAATCAGGGTATTTTTTAAAATATATAGAGGTCTGATACATTATAGAGAACTCTCTTTGATAAGGACAATCAGTTTGTATATTTTATTTCAATTTAAAATTTGTTAAATTCTATTTAAAAAAACTAAAAATTAATGTCATATTTTTCAGGGTAGTTTTTATAGTAATTAAAGGATTGAAATTTCTGTATTAATGCCAATCATTTTGAATATTTTATAACGGCATCAGATACCTTTAATTTTAAGAATAAAACTATTTTTGACGGTACCTTTTAGAGTAGATAGAAATATAAATATTTTATCTTTGTTGACGACAATCAGTTTAAATTTTTTTTATACATTTTCAAATTTTTAAATATCTGTTGAAAAAAAAAAATAAAGTGAGGTACCCTTAGTTTAAAATAAAATATATTTTATGAATGTTTGTCATGTTTTTAAAAAAAATTTCTTTCTTAAGGCAGTTGAAAGAATAAATTTTTATTTTAAATTGATAATTAGTTTGATTTTTTGTTCTTTTTTAAAGGTTTTTCAAATTCTATTACAAAAAAAAAATTTAAAATTTTAATTAGAGCACCCTTAGTTTTTAAAAAAAAATATGTATTTTATGAATCTGTAATCTTTTTGAAAAATTAATATTATGAGGGTGGTTTTTTGTGTAGATAGGGTGAATCTCTTTATTAATGACAACCAATGTGAACCTTTTTTTTAATTTGGCTGAAAATAAAAAAGAAATATATTTTATAACTTTTTGTAATATTTTTAATTAAATGATGCAAAACAATTCAGGATGTTTTTTAGAATAGATAGAAGTCTGATATTTTATATAGAACTCATTTGATAATGACAATCAGTTTGTATATTTTATTTCAATTTAAAATCTGTTAAATTATATTTAAAAAAACAAAATATTATTATCGTATTTTCAAGGTAGTTTTTAAAGTAATTACAAGGTTGAAATTTTTGTATTAATGCCAATCATATTGAATATTTTATAACGGCATCAGACACATTTAATTTTAAGAACAAAGCTATTATTTTTGATAGAAAAACTTTTTGAAGGTAGGTACCTTTTAGAGTATACAGAAATATGAAACTTTATTTTTGTTGACGACAATCAGTTTGAATTGTTTAGTACATATTTAATTCTTTTCATTTCTGTTAGAAAAAAAATTAAAAAGAGAAATAGTTTGGTCGGTGACTGAATTATGAAACAAAATTTAATAAAAAACGCTTTTTAAATGTTTCAAATGTATATTAGAAAAATTCTACATATGTTTCGGTGGATCAAGAGTATATAAGATAAGTATTATCGTTTGAAACATTTAAAAAGCGTTTTTTATTATATTTTGTTTAAAAAATTTAAAATTGAGGTACCAACCAATATTTAAAAAATATATATACTTTATGAATGTTTGTCATACTTTAAAAAATATAAGGTCATTCTTAAGGCAGTTGAAAGAAGAAATATTTATATTAATGATGAGAATCAGTTTGATTTTAAATGAAAAAGATTTAAACCAAAATGCTTTTAGATGTTTCAAATATGTTTATTAACACACTCTACATATGTTTCGACTTGTGAAGTCTTTTTCAAGAGTAATAGATATTTACTAAATTTAAATTGTACCTTAATGCTATTTATAGTTAGGTATTTCAAGTATAATAAGATGTACAGGTAGATGAGAGGCAGTTGTACAGAGTTATTTAGGGAAAAACCCTTGGCGGGTTGTAATTCTTCAGAAATTGGTCGATCACCGGTGTATCTTTGAACTCGGATTTGTCATTTGTTATGTTGTAATTATTTCTAAAGGCTTTTTTAATTTCAAACTGCTCTAAAATATTGAGACGTTGACCTTTGTTTTCTATATGTAATATGTTTAAATTATCTCTGTCAATTTTATGGCCATTTTCTAAGCAATGTAGGCTTATGCCTGTAGATATCTTTCTATTTTTTATGTCTTTTTCATGTTCTTTTAAACGTATGTTGAAATTACGACCGGTTTGCCCAATGTAAAAAGAATTACAATCCTTACAGTTCAGCTTATATACACCACTTTTTTGTAATTTATCGGTTTTTTGTTTGTTGTTTGTTAAAATGCTTTTTAAATTAGTTTTGTTGATCGAAATTGTTTTTATTCCTGATTTTTTTAATACTGTACTAATTTTGTTGTTATTACTACTAGTATAATTAATTAGTTTGAATTGTTTGTCTTCTTGTTTACAGGTATAAAAATTGCTCAAAATTAGTTTTTTCTTTTTGTTTCTAATCAATTCATCAATTAATTTAGTTTTATATCCGTTATTCTTAGTAATAATTTTTATAATGTCAAGTTCTTTTTTATAATTCTGTTTGCTTAATGGGAAATGTAACAGTCTGTGAATCAAACTGTGAAAAGTTGACAGCTTTATTTGCCAAGACTGTTTTGATCTTGCGTGTATGATGGCGTCAGTACTTGTGCTTTTCCTATAAATATCATATTCAAGTTTATTATCTATAATTTTAACGTTTACATCTAAAAAATTGAGACCCTGATTTACATCTTGGGTTTCCATTGTGAATTTAATTCTGTTATTCAATTTGTTGAGGTAATTAAGGAATTGATCAAGTCGTCTTTCTGTTCCTGTCCAGATACAGAAAATATCGTCAACATAGCGTGCCCAGTAAAATATATTATTGGTTGTTATTTTTAATTGATTTTATAACGTCTTTTTGAAATTTGTTTGTGGGATCAATATTAAGTTTTATAAAATCCTGGCTATTTATCAGTTGGTTCACCTTTTCATTATAATCATTTGTGCTAAGAATAACGATAGTGTTTCCTTTATCGGCTTTACATAAAGTTAAATTGTTCAGTTTTAGTTTATTGGAGATATTTTTAATGACGTTTTTCTCTTCAGTACTGCTTTTGGGAATTTTTAGATTCTGAGTTAAACGAGCTATTTTTAGTTTATCTATTAAATCTAAATCTTTACATGCTAATTCTAAATTAACTACAAGTGATTCTAATTCTCTTTGACTATTAATATTTGGTGAAAATTTTAAGCCTAAATTGAGAAAAGAATTTTCTTTGTCGTTAAAAGTGGTACTAGTTAGATTTACAAGTCTTGGATAAAATTGGAATTTATTAGATGTTGTTGCTATCCTATGCTAATTATCCAACAGCCAGTTCAGTTGAAATTATCAGTTTGATTTTTTTGTTACCTACTTTTTCAAGTTTTTCAAATTCTATAACAAAAATAAATTAAATATTAAAGCCCCCTTAGTTTAAAAAAAAAATATGTATTATATGAATCTGTAACCTTTTTGAAAAATTGATAGGTATTATGAGGGTGATTTTTTGGGTAGGTAGGGGTAGTAGGGTGAATCTTGTTATTAATGACAACCACAACCAATGTGAACCTTTTTTAAATTTGACTGAAAATAAAAAAGAAATATATTTTATAACTTTTGTAATATTTTTGATGAAAAAGAAAATATGTAATAAGTTTTTGAAAAAATTGATAGAGTTGGCGTCTACTATATGACAGTTAATCATAATGATATTTGGTAAAGAAAACACTTTTTGAAAACTTTCACTAATTTTTTATTAAAATTATTAACACGTTTCGACCTACAAGGCCATCTTCAAAAGTTAAGAATTTTAATAAAAATTTAGTGAGTTTTCAAAAAGTGTTTTCTTTACCAAATATCATTAAATATAGGTAATAAAAGTTTGATGTTTTATGGAACTCCTTTAAATTATTAATCACAATAACTTTGTATTTTTAATTAATTCAAGTTTTTAAACTAAGTTTTTAAAAAAATATATCTTATGACTTTTTCTCATACTTTTGATAAGAAATAAAATTTGAAGGTAATTTTTAGAGTACTTAAACGTTATTAATGTTTGTTAATAAAAAAAAATTCTTTATTACTTTTTCCACCCTCTTACGGGTAAACGAAGAATTTTGGGACATTAAAAAACATTTTTCATCTTCTTATTTAGAGATTCTATGTATATAGTAGTGGCTGTGTCTAAATGATCATAGCCGGGATCTATCGATTAAATTAAACTAGTATACGACACATTTTAATTTATTTATCTATTTGCAGGGTATACTGAATTATTATTTTTAGATAATTTTAGAAGGGATTGAATTGGTCAACTAGATGATAAACAAAAAATAATAAATAATACGTAGACATAAAATTATTTTAATTATCTTCATCTTTCTGGAATAATCAGATAAAAAAATTCCAAAATTATTTTTATTTTTTTTCTCACAGTTAATAATTATATTACAAGTACCTACATATTTAAATAATATGTAAATTTCTTGTTAATTTCTTAACGTCCTTATCACTCAATTCACTGTTCAGTGTGGTTAAGTTTGAAGACCTTTTGTTCTTTGAAAGGTCGCTCACTTTGTGACTCTGCTGCTTAATAATAACACGTAACATGTTGATAAAAAATAAACAGATATTTTATTTTATTATTAATTTTTTGCAAATTAGGTAAAAGAAGCGTTCACGGTTCACCAAATTGTTTTGGGTTCAAGAACAATTTAAACAATCTAATCCTGTTTTTGACAGAAAACGACTTAATTAACGTGACGATAGTGAATAATTATATAATTAAAAAAAACATACTTCATGCTTACAATAATTGTTTTGGTAATTTACTAAATAATAATTAGATACCTACTTAATCAGTAAATAATTATATGAATAAAATAGTAGGCGAACGGAAAAAGTAACCCTTGAGTTTTTAACTTACTTTATTGTCGATACTGTCTAAATATACAATTAAACACTTTTTATAGAAAGGCGAGAGTGGCTGAGTGGTAAAAGTGATCGCTTTCTAATTCAGAGGCGACGTAGTTGCCCAGGTTCGGCTCATAGATGGTGCAATGCTTTTTTTCTTTTTTACTAATTGTTTTCATGAATTTTAATGCTAAATAGGATATGGAACACTTGGCAAATAATTTAAATTCACGTTTGAGTAACTTTTCTTTTTTTTTATTAAATAATCATCTGTCTCAGGAATTATAATTTTTTGAAAAAAGTAAATTATATTATTAAAAGCTAAAATGTGACCTCTTCAACCTGAAGACCTGTGACCTAACTCTTTAATTATTGTAAACAAAAAAATTGAAATATTTACATCAGTCTCGCAGGGGTTACGATTGTTGGCCTTTTTTATTATGTTGTAAAATAATTGTATCTAATTGTATACTGTATAGTAGTTACTACTGATGATAAAAAATTGCGCATTTTGTATAATTTAACTCTAATTACATAACGACCATTTGAACTTTTAGTAATTGCTTATAATAAAGCAACAATTTTGATAAACAGAATAAGTTAACGAACAGGTTTAATGTATTTGCAAGCAAAAAGATAAATTTACGAATGAAGGGTCAAAATTTCAATGAATAGTTCAAATATTTTTGTAGTTCTATGATCTGTAGAGAAATCTTGTTAGGTACAAATTAAAGAAATATATAATTATCTATCTATATACACTTGTAGACTGTAGTTTTCAGAAGCCAGAAGATGGACGAGCGGTTAGAGTAATTAACTATAGTAGAATTATTTTATCTTTACCATTACGTGACATATTATTTGTTTAAGAGGAATAAGAATGCAATATATCTGTCTTTGTTCATTGTAACAATGCAGAGGAAGTGTATCGAAAACAAAAGGTATGTTCTTGGAACAATAACCTACTTACGTCCAAGTTTCAAGTGTTAGGTTAGGACTAGTTGTCATATTTGACATTTTCTGTCATCGTGTAGGTATACTGAGAGGACGTTAATTCGTTCCCAGTAGTTTTCTTAAATGGCAACGTCGCGCCTTTTCGGTCTGTATGTTGTCGATAATGTAGGAAACAATAATATTGCGAGCAGAATCGCATCTATTGCTCGCTAGTTTCGTGGCTGTTTCAATGTTTACATACTTAATATACAGGGTCTTTCAACTTGATGGGCTATTAAAATATATGAATTAGTAGAAGGAATTCAATTATGAAACTTGGGCTCATTTGGCTTTTTGTTTATGCCGCTTCTTTTAAAAATATTTTCAATTTCGATTTATATCCGGTTATACCGGAAGTAGATGTTAACTTTCTAATTTTAATTGGAATGACATACTTCAAATTGTAGATTTTCTCAAAAAGTATAAGCAAAGTTATACGATAGTCCCATATCAAAAGACGCAAAATTCAATGAGGAATTCGAATATGTAGTCAAAGATGGGTTATAATATTTAAAAAAATTGACTTATGCCTCTTTGAAGTTGACCAACTTTGACCACAAAATTTGAACACCTTGTACATTTTAGTTAAAAACCACAATTTTTTTCGATAATGTGAATAGTTATAAATAATTGTTACGAGTCATAAAGCAAAATCTCAAAAATTAATTGAATTACGGTTTTTTAAATGTTAACGTGCAGATGTAAAAAATTTTGAAAAAAACTAAATTACTCGAAATCCATCAATATTTTCGTAGTAGTGCCCCGAATAGAATATGCATAAATTCAGATTTTCTATCGGAAAATGTAAAAAAAAGTATATCATTCCATTTAAAATGAGAAAGTTAACATCTACTTCCGGTATAACCGGATGTAAATCGAACTTGAAAATATTTTTAAAAGAAGCGGCATAAACAATAACCAAATGAGCCCAAGTTTCAGAATTTAGTTCATTCTAATAATTCATATACCTACTAATAGCCCATCAACTTGAAAGACCCTGTATATTAAGTATGTAAACATTGAAACAGCCACGAAATTAGCGAGCAATAGATACGATTCTGCTCGCAATATTATTGTTTCCTACATTATCGACAACATACAGACCGAAAAAGCGCGACGTTGCCATTTAAGAAAACTATTGGGAACGAATTTACGTCCTCTGAGTGTACATACTTTGCTTAATAGTCTTTCTTTATTGTGAGTTAATTGTTTATTAAAAAATGTGCAGTATGTATAACAGTTTTTCTGATAACATCATTGTTATGCAATTGTCTGCAATTATTTTTTTTTTGTTGCTTTGAGTAAGTTAACTCATTTTATAGATACATTACATAACCTATTATTTTATACTGTCAACTTTTGACATACGATTCAAATGTTATTCATACGTCAGTCAGGTAACGTGATGGTAAGGATAAAATAATTCTACTGTATAAAACACTGTACAAAAGACGAGTTCTATTCCCTGTCGATACAGTGCTTTTTTTTAATGTTGTAATTATTTGACAACTAATAATTGTAATAAATATTTTAATAAACAGAGTATCCGGTTCGTTAAACTTTTTAATTTTTAGTTGATATTTTGACACAGTATGTTTACAAACTTCAGCGATTTCTCTGCTGCAATATTTTGAGAAAATTTAAATTTGATAAAAAAATAATCAGGGTCATTTCTGGCGTGATATCTGTTGAAGAATAAAATCTCTCACATTACAACCCAGGGGGGAAAGGTTCCTCAGTTTATTTTTAATTAGTTGATTATTGAAACATTTTTAATTGCTGAAATGCATTTTAATTATGTAAATAGATATTTGTAATAAGCTTCTGGGACGTCATTTACATTTTTTTAACATAATAGTCACGTTCTTATTGCAGCATAATTTTGCTTCTGCCCTATCGTTCGGCTTTGCACTACAGTAGATAAAATGTTCTTTCTAACTAGTCCTCAAGTATTTTTTTTAAATTTTCTGTTTACCTCTCCCAGTTCAAGATTTCAAAACTCCTCCCACTTAATAAAAATTAAAATCAAATTGACAAATTTATTGTATGTATTATCTACAATTGGACAGAGTTAACAAATAATTAAACAAAAACGAGCAAATTATTCAAGATGCTTATTTAAACAACGGTCTGTACAGCTTGGAAGGGTTGATAGTTGTAGGGGTATCTGGACTGTAAACCATAACCTCCCCATTGGTATACAGGGAAAGAGCTGGAGTATTGTTGTCCCTGTCCATAAGCAACAGATTGGATCTCTTGGAAGAGGTTGTAGATCTGTTGGAACAACTGGCTTGCTTGGCTCTGGTAGAAGGTGGGGATGGGCTGGCTACCCTGGACGTAACTTTGGAAATATCCTTCAAGTTGGTGGACCTGGCTCAAGTAGCTGTTGATGGCTTGCACGTATTGTTGCCATTGGTACTGTGGGTAGACTTCTTGGTTCTCTTCGAGTTGGTGTTGGAAGTAGAAAAGACGTTGTTCAATCTGCTCGAGGACTTGGAGGGCTTGGACGGCGGATGAGAAGTATTGTTGACCCCATTGTTGGCTGTAGGGGTATTGCTGTTGGTAGTTGCCGAAAGAATATTGTTGTTGGTATCCAAGTCCTTGCCAGAATGCACCGGGGTAGCTCTGGTAGCTGTGGCTGTTGACGTAGGGGGTGTAGTAGTATGAAGAAGAAGTGTGTCCCAATGGAACGGCGAGGGCGCAGGAGGCCATAAAAGACAGAAGAAGCACAGACTTCATTGTTGCTTTGGTTTAGGTTTGTCAACTGGCAATTGGAACAACAGTGCAAGTTTAGGTACTCAATGAATTCAACGTGGATTTTTTTGCTTTTATACCCAAAATTATCACAATTTGTATTATTTGGCGGATCAATAATTATCTGGCGTGACCTCTTGATCCTCGTTTGCTAATGATGCAATTATATTTTTTGTGTAATTATAATGCGGATTTATGCAACAGAACGAAGTACAAACACCTACCTGGGTTTTAAGTAGGTACCTGTAATCAGGAGACGAAGTTCCCCTGAATAGAAATAGTTTCGTTGTTGGCATTTAAAACGAAGGAATTATTTTATTGGTGGTACTGTTTTGGAAGAATCAATAATAACATCGACCAACAAACTTCCCATTTCTAGGTTCCTATTGACTATCCATTCTAGGATATTTTACTTCTAATTTTTATCGATATCTTTACGTTTCAGAAGTTTTAGGTTGAAATCTTCTTAATAAATAAAATTATCTCCTTCTGCCCCATAATGTGTAATGGATACCTCAAAGCATTTGGCAATTTTTTTTAAATTGCAACCTTCTATAATTATTCATTTAGTGGATCAATTTTCCTTTGTAATAAATTATTAAGAATCTAATTCAAGCAAATTAAAACTGCGGCGCCTCTGCTGGCAATCGTCTGCAAAGAAGGCGTGTCGGTTAGTTAGTGTTCACTTGGAGCCTGAGCTATGACATGCGCAAATTGCACCAGGGGCGGAGCTTGAGCTAGTGCATTAACTTAATAGTTGGAGGAGTTATGTCTGCGCAAACTGGTGGGATTTTCGAATACCTGTAGCACCTGTAACGGTACCAATAGTAATAAGAAAGGGTGGAGCTTGCAAATGCAAATGTAAACGTCATCTTTATGGGCTATGACATGCGCAAGATGCACAAGGGGCGGAGCTTGAGCTAGTGCATTTACTTAATAGTTGGAGGAGTTATGTCTGCGCAAACTGGTGGGATTTTCGAATACCTGTAGCACCTGTAACGTTACCAATAGTAATAAGAAAGGGTGGAGCTTGCAAATGCAAATGTAAACGTCATCTTTATGGGCTATGACATGCGCAAGATGCACAAGGGGCGGAGCTTGAGCTAGTGCATTTACTTAATAGTTGGAGGAGTTATGTCTGCGCAAACTGGTGGGATTTTCGAATACCTGTAGCACCTGTAACGTTACCAATAGTAATAAGAAAGGGTGGAGCTTGCAAATGCAAATGTAAACGTCATCTTTATGGGCTATGACATGCGCAAGATGCACCAGGGGCGGAGCTTGAGCTAGTGCATTTACTTAATAGTTGGAGGAGTTATGTCTGCGCAAACTGGTGGGATTTTCGAATACCTGTAGCACCTGTAACGGTACCAATAGTAATAAGAAAGGGTGGAGCTTGCAAATGCAAATGTAAACGTCATCTTTATGGGCTATGACATGCGCAAGATGCACCAGGGGCGGAGCTTGAGCTAGTGCATTTACTTAATAGTTGGAGGAGTTATGTCTGCGCAAACTGGTGGGATTTTCGAATACCTGTAGCACCTGTAACGGTACCAATAGTAATAAGAAAGGGTGGAGCTTGCAAATGCAAATGTAAACGTCATCTTTATGGGCTATGACATGCGCAAGATGCACAAGGGGCGGAGCTTGAGCTAGTGCATTTACTTAATAGTTGGAGGAGTTATGTCTGCGCAAACTGGTGGGATTTTCGAATACCTGTAGCACCTGTAACGTTACCAATAGTAATAAGAAAGGGTGGAGCTTGCAAATGCAAATGTAAACGTCATCTTTATGGGCTATGACATGCGCAAGATGCACCAGGGGCGGAGCTTGAGCTAGTGCATTTACTTAATAGTTGGAGGAGTTATGTCTGCGCAAACTGGTGGGATTTTCGAATACCTGTAGCACCTGTAACGGTTTCCAATAGTAATAAGAAAGGGTGGAGCTTGCAAATGCAAATGTAAACGTCATCTTTATGGGCTATGACATGCGCAAGATGCACAAGGGGCGGAGCTTGAGCTAGTGCATTTACTTAATAGTTGGAGGAGTTATGTCTGCGCAAACTGGTGGGATTTTCGAATACCTGTAGCACCTGTAACGGTACCAATAGTAATAAGAAAGGGTGGAGCTTGCAAATGCAAATGTAAACGTCATCTTTATGGGCTATGACATGCGCAAGATGCACCAGGGGCGGAGCTTGAGCTAGTGCATTTACTTAATAGTTGGAGGAGTTATGTCTGCCCAAACTGGTGGGATTTTCGAATACCTGTAGCACCTGTAACGGTACCAATAGTAATAAGAAAGGGTGGAGCTTGCAAATGCAAATGTAAACGTCATCTTTATGGGCTATGACATGCGCAAGATGCACCAGGGGCGGAGCTTGAGCTAGTGCATTTACTTAATAGTTGGAGGAGTTATGTCTGCGCAAACTGGTGGGATTTTCGAATACCTGTAGCACCTGTAACGGTTTCCAATAGTAATAAGAAAGGGTGGAGCTTGCAAATGCAAATGTAAACGTCATCTTTATGGGCTATGACATGCGCAAGATGCACCAGGGGCGGAGCTTGAGCTAGTGCATTTACTTAATAGTTGGAGGAGTTATGTCTGCGCAAACTGGTGGGATTTTCGAATACCTGTAGCACCTGTAACGGTTTCCAATAGTAATAAGAAAGGGTGGAGCTTGCAAATGCAAATGTAAACGTCATCTTTATGGGCTATGACATGCGCAAGATGCACCAGGGGCGGAGCTTGAGCTAGTGCATTTACTTAATAGTTGGAGGAGTTATGTCTGCGCAAACTGGTGGGATTTTCGAATACCTGTAGCACCTGTAACGGTACCAATAGTAATAAGAAAGGGTGGAGCTTGCAAATGCAAATGTAAACGTCATCTTTATGGGCTATGACATGCGCAAGATGCACCAGGGGCGGAGCTTGAGCTAGTGCATTTACTTAATAGTTGGACGGGGTTATGTCTGCCCAAACTGGTGGGATTTTCGAATACCTGTAGCACCTGTAACGGTACCAATAGTAATAAGAAAGGGTGGAGCTTGCAAATGCAAATGTAAACGTCATCTTTATGGGCTATGACATGCGCAAGATGCACCAGGGGCGGAGCTTGAGCTAGTGCATTTACTTAATAGTTGGAGGAGTTATGTCTGCGCAAACTGGTGGGATTTTCGAATACCTGTAGCACCTGTAACGGTACCAATAGTAATAAGAAAGGGTGGAGCTTGCAAATGCAAATGTAAACGTCATCTTTATGGGCTATGACATGCGCAAGATGCACCAGGGGCGGAGCTTGAGCTAGTGCATTTACTTAATAGTTGGAGGAGTTATGTCTGCGCAAACTGGTGGGATTTTCGAATACCTGTAGCACCTGTAACGTTACCAATAGTAATAAGAAAGGGTGGAGCTTGCAAATGCAAATGTAAACGTCATCTTTATGGGCTATGACATGCGCAAGATGCACCAGGGGCGGAGCTTGAGCTAGTGCATTTACTTAATAGTTGGAGGAGTTATGTCTGCGCAAACTGGTGGGATTTTCGAATACCTGTAGCACCTGTAACGGTACCAATAGTTATAAGAAAAGGGGGGAGCTTACAAACGAAATGTAAACGGCATCTTTATGGGCCGCGCAAGTCACCAGGGACATTGAGCAGTGCATTTACTTAATAGTTGGAGAGTTACTGCCAAACTTTGTGGGTTTTAATTTCTGTGTTTTGCACCTTAATACCAAAGTTATAAGTTTTAATATTTTGCAAATTTTACAAATTAACTCACATTAGGGTAACAGCGCAAGATTTCACCGGGGCGAAAGCTTGAGCAAATTTCATTTATTTTAATTTAGGATTATGTTTGCGAAACTTTGGGGGGTTTTGAATAAAATGTTTGCCCTGTTTAAATGACAATATAAAAGAAATATTATTATGCAAAATGTAAAAAGGGAGACATAAAACTTTTAATTGGAGGGTTTTTTAAACTGTTAGAGTTATTTTGCGCAAAAATGTGGATGTTTTGTAGAGATAACGGAAAACAAAATGGAGCTTAAAAAATGTATTATATCTTTATTTAATGGAAGTGAAGGGGGGCTTTTGATTTTAAATAGGGTTTTGGAATTTGTTGGAAAGGTTTTTCAAACCTGTCCCTTTTTTTAAATAAAAAAATTTGTTTAAAGCGTAATGACTTAAATGCAAATGTAAAAGTCAGTATATCTATGACATGCGCAAATGCACTAGGGGGGCTTGAAGTATTTTCATAATGTTTTGAGGGTCCATGTTCCCCCCCAAAATGGTAGAGATTTTCGTCCTGTCATGTAACGTTACAATAGTAATAAGAAAGGGTGACTTGCAAAACCAAATTTAAAATTTTTTGGGATGAACCCAAATCACCAACCTTCAGGTTTACTCCAAACTTGGGGGGAGTTGGAAAGGGGGCTCTCAATCCTTCACCCTTAACGTTACCAATAAAGAATAAGAAAGGGTGAGCTTGCAAAAATATGAAAGATGAGAAGTGAAAGATCAGGCGTTTAGCTTATTTTTTACTGTTGCAACATTTGTCTAAATAATTCAAAAAAACCACAGTGTAACTTTTATTAAGGTAGAGTAGCTGAATCAAGAGTAAACTGACATTTCCATGGATGCTGAATTGCAGTCTGAGATACTTAACCTCGTCTATTATTTAATATGGTGGATTTTTGGTGTCATAAAATTAGGAGCCCCATTTCATTTGCTGCAATTAACGTGGATCCTTTCTATCAATGTCACAAAATAGAATTTGATGCATGGCTTGAGTGTTTCATCCCCGTCAGTTCCTAATGAACGTCTTTACAATTTACACCTTAGATCGACAATGGAAATCAGAGTAGAATACTCTCTTCACTTCAATATTTCAATACTCCATTGCCTCCTGTAGGAATCGAAAAATGAAATAGGGAGAGGTGGATGGGACAGGCAAAATTGTGAAAGATGAGAAGTGAAAGACCACCCGTAACTTATTATTACTGTCGCAACATTTATCTAAATAATTCAAGGAAACCACAGTGAAACTTTTATTATGGTAGAGTAGCTGGATCAAGAGTCGAACTGACATTCTCCTGGATGCTGAATTGCAGTCTGAGATACTTAACCTCGTCTATTATTTAATATGGTGGATTTTTGGTGTCATAAAATTAGGAGCCCCATTTCATTTGCTGCAATTAACGTGGATCCTTTCTATCAATGTCACAAAATAGAATTTGATGCATGGCTTGAGGTTTCATGTAGTTTAATGACTTAAATTTCACCTAGATAAATGAATGATAAATACTCTCCACTTCAATTTTCAATACTCCATTGCCTCCTGTAGGAATCGAACAAATGAAATAGGGAGAGGGATGGACAGGCAAAATTTGAAAGATGAGAAGTGAAAGACTCATCCGTAACTTATTATTACTGTCGCAACATTTATCTAAATAATTCAAGGAAACCACAGTGAAACTTTTATTATGGTAGAGTAGCTGGATCAAGAGTCGAACTGACATTCTCCTGGATGCTGAATTGCAGTCTGAGATACTTAACCTCGTCTATTATTTAATATGGTGGATTTTTGGTGTCATAAAATTAGGAGCCCCATTTCATTTGCTGCAATTGACGTGGATCCTTTCTATCAATGTCACAAAATAGAATTTGATGCCTGGCTTGAGTGTTTCATCCCCGTCAGTTACTAATGAACGTCTCTACAATTTACACCTTAGATCGACAATGGAAATCAGAGTAGAATACTCTCTTCACTTCAATATTTCAATACTCCATTGCCTCCTGTAGGAATCGAAAAATGAAATAGGGAGAGGTGGATGGGACAGGCAAAATTATGACAGATGAGAAGTGAAAGATCATGCGTAACTTATTATTACTGTCCCAACATTTGTCTAAATAATTCAAGGAAACCACAGTGAAATTTGAATTGTAGCAGAGTAGAGGGATCAAGAGTCGAACTGACATTTTCCTGGATGCTGAGTTATAGTCTGAGATACTGAACCTCGTCTATTATTTAATACGGTAGATTTTTGGTGTCATAAAATTAGGAGCCCCATTTCATTTGCTGCAATTGACGTGGATCCTTTCTATCAATGTCACAAAATAGAATTTGATGCCTGGCTTGAGTGTTTCATCCCCGTCAGTTACTAATGAACGTCTCTACAATTTACACCTTAGATCGACATTGGAAATCAGAGTAGAATACTCTCTTCACTTCAATATTTCAATACTCCATTGCCTCCTGTAGGAATCGAAAAATGAAATAGGGAGAGGTGGATGGGACAGGCAAAATTATGACAGATGAGAAGTAAAGATCATCGTAACTTATTATTACTGTCCCAACATTTGATCGAAATAATTCAAGGCAAACCACAGTGAAACTTTTATTATGGTAGAGTAGCTGGATTAAGAGTCGAACTGACATTCTCCTGGATGCTGAATTGCAGTCTGAGATACTTAACCTCGTCTATTATTTAATATGGTGGATTTTTGGTGTCATAAAATTAGGAGCCCCATTTCATTTGCTGCAATTAACGTGGATCCTTTCTATCAATGTCACAAAATAGAATTTGATGCATGGCTTGAGTGTTTCATCCCCGTCAGTTACTAATGAACGTCTCTACAATTTACACCTTAGATCGACAATGGAAATCAGAGTAGAATACCTCTTCACTTCAATATTTCAATACTCCATTGCCTCCTGTAGGAATCGAAAAATGAAATAGGGAGAGGTGGATGGACAGGCAAAATTATGACAGAAGAGAAGTAAATGATCATCTATAATTATTACTTCTTCAGGAAACCATGGAGTATCTTGGATTAAGGCAGATAGATCCAAAATCGAATTGGTGCCCACTCCAATGCTGAACTATAGTTTTACTACCATAAACACCATATTTATTAGATTGAATATATTTGTAGATTCGTTATTTCAGAGTCGTTTACTGAGAAAATCAACCATCAATCAACAAGTGTATCATTTACTATTTTAGTTCCACTTTCTGTTTTAGAATGTCATAAGTTACATTACTTTTTTTAAAGGAATAGGCAAAAATACAAAATAATTGTTAAACATATCCTTTATTGCTTGCGGGTTTCATCATTTATAATATAATAGACTTAAACGTGTATTCAGCATAGAATTATTACCAGACAGCATGTTCCCCAGTTGGATAATGATGATAATCATCGTTGGCATAATGATGGTATGGTCCGGTCAATTGGAATGACTTTTGGTTATGGTAGCCACTTCCAACAGGGTATCCATATCCGGGTACTTTAGATTGGTATTGATAAAGGTGTTGGTAAGCGGGGAAAGCCTTTTGGAGGTGCATGGAGAATCCGTAGCCCTGTTCGTGCCCAAAACCTTGATCATGCCCAAAACCTTGGTCAAATCCAACACCACGGTGATATCCAACGCCTTGGAATGGGTGGACAGCCTGGATTTCTTGGTACAAGATGTCGACTTGATGTTTCAAGTGAACGATATGGGATTGGTGTTCGCTGGGGATTGGCTGGTCATCTTGGACATATTTTTGAATGTAGACCTGGAGTCCTTGGACTTCATTCAAGTGCTTCTGAACGACGTGCATATATTCTTGCCATTGGGATGGTTCGAATACATGTTGGTGTTCTTGAAGATGTTGTTCAATGTGGTGAAGGTGTTGTTCGATCTGGTGGAGTAGCTGGAGTGCTTCAACAGGAGTTGAAATATACTGGTGTCCTAGTTGACTTTGGTAGTGTACACCGGTCCATGGGTATACGGTGTCTGATGGGTATTGATGATGGTATTCAAGTCCGTGTTCGTAACTCTTGGGGTAGTAAGAGTGGCTTTGGCCGGTCATGTAAGGGTAGGAGTAAGGGGCGATTTTGCCCAAAGGAACTGCCCAGGCACATGCCACAAGTGAGAGAAGAACAACTGACTTCATTTTATATTAGATATGTTCACAATGCAAAGCTGAACTATGATTAACTAACCTGAGACTGTTTCTGCTTTTATATTAAAAATGAAGAGATGATAAATAATAAATAATTAACTAATGATGACCCCTTGCACCTTATTTGTTAATAACGTGGTAAATAGTTGTGAACAGATATTTTGAAATATGTTATTATTTCAGTAAATAACAATTAAAAAAAGTTTGTGATTACTGGCGAGGGTATCGCTTAATGTTTGCATTAAAGGCAGATCTTTTAGGAATGTTATTATATTATTTTATTAAGTTGTTATATTATAAAAGTAAGTATACAATGTGCGTGCCGAAAAAGCTCCATAACCGAACCGCGCAGTCCCACGAGGGTTATGTGGATTGTAGCTTTCTATCCCGTCAATGAAGAAGGTTACGGTTCTCAATGGTAGGGGTTGGTTTGAAAGATATGGGGGTGAAAAGAGTATCTGTCACCTCAAGGACTTTATATGAGAGAAAAAAAAATCCGGAATTTCCCCGAAGATATATCCAAAAGGTTTAAAAAGTTTCTAAAAAAGGTTTATGAATTTTTTAGAATTTCCAGAAGTTACCAAATGTTCTAGAATTTCCAGAAGATTCAAAATGTTTTTGAATTTTCCCAAGGGAAGGGTTTGAAAATATTCTATAAACTTTTTAGAAAGTTCACAAATGTTCTTCAATTCTCAAGAAGGTTCTAGAATGTTCTAGAATTTCCAGAAGGTTCAAGAACGTTCCTAGAAATTTCCAAAAGTTCCAGAATATGTTCTTCAATTCCCAGAAGGTTCAAGAAGTTTTAATTTCTCAGAAGGTTTGAAATGTTCTAGAAATTTCCAGAAAGTTAAGTTTAACTTCTTTCAGAAAGGGTTTCAGAATGTTCTTCTATTTCCCAGATAGGTTCAAAACGTTTCAGCAATTTCTAGAAAGTTTCAGAATGTTCTTCTATTTCCCAGAAGGTTCAAGAATGTTTTTGAATTTCTCAGAAGGTTCTAGAGATTCTCTAAAAATTTCCAGAAAGTTCCAGAATGTTCTTCTATTCCCAGATAGGTTCAAGAACTGTTTTTGAAATTTCTCAGAAGGTTCGAGAATGTTCTAGACATTTCTAGAAGTTGAAGAACGTTCCAAAAATTTCCAGAAAGTTCCAGAATGTTCTTCTATTCCCAGAGGTTCAAGAATGTTTTTGAATTTCTTCAAGAAGGTTCTAGAATTCTCGTAGAAATTTCCAATAGTTTAAGAATATGTCCTTCTATATCCCAGAAGGTTCAAGAATGTTTTTAAATTTCTCAGAAGGTTTAAGAATGTTCTAGACATTTCTAGAAAGTTGAAGAACGTTCCAAAAATTTCCAGAAAGTTCCAGAATGTTTTCTATTTCCCAGTCAGGTTCAAGAACTGTTTTTGAATTTCTCAAAAGTTCAAGAATGTTCTTTTTAATTTCTCAGAAGGTTCTAGAAAACGCTAGAAATTTCCAAAAGTTCAAGAAATGTTTTTCTATGTCCCAGCAGGTTCAAGAATGTTTTTGAATTTCTCGGAAGGTTCGAGAATGCTGTACAATTTGCCACTGTTTGAGAATGTTCTTCTATTTCTCAGAAGGTTCAAAAATGTTCTAGAATATTCCAATAAGTTCGAGATTGTTCTAGAAACTTCCAGAAGGTTTGAAAATGCTCTATAATTCTCTAGAAGGTTTGAGGCGTTGTTAAATGTCAACCATAGATACAAAAAACAGATGATAGTGTCTAAATGACAGTTATCGGAATAATTAAGTAAAATTAGGTAAAAATACAAGAGAAACATTACGGTTAAAGTTCGAGTGTTGTGCGCCATTGATAATACTTCGACCAGATTTGGAAGAGTTTTGCTAAGGATTTGATTGAGTGGTCATAATTGAATAAACATAAAACACCAAATATTGTAACAATATTTATTTAATGGCACTTACACAAACTATATGTACAAATTTTACTTTGTTATAATATGATATATTTTATGTAGAAGGAGTATTCACACAGTAATTACTAGTAATTTCGTTCGTCTTGAGGTGTTAATATTGCAATATTTATAATAATATCAAATATACGATCGATAAATCTATAACACAGGCGCACATGCGCTTTCGACTATTTATTAATAAAAATATATATATATATATCTACCTACTTAGATACTTATACATATATAAATTTATATAAAACTAATTATTTAAGACTCTCTTTATACACATAAAATTAAATTATTCGTGGGTAGTCTTATAAATACTATATACTATAATATAATATAAAGTTATATTCATTTTTATTATTTATAAAAATCGATAGGGCTAACACAGTTAATAAGTTACTATTTAAAAGGTATTTGGTATATAGGTGCTGCTTATTACAGTATCATTGATAGTTATTGTTAGAATTGTATTTTTCCACGGTTTTGAGGGTTGCAAAAATAACTAGGTGTACCAGAAGCATCACAAAGACTGGTCTTAAAATGACAGAACATAGACAGATATCCTAACCTCACTATTTTTGAGCTCCATGGATACTTTATTTATTATTATTATTGACAATTGCACAACATCGCCATCTCTGTAGAGGACTCAGTATAAGGCCTTTTTAAAGGCTTGTGTCCTTATAAAAAGCCTCTAACTTGGAAAAAGCACAAAAGAAGCTAAAAACTAGCTATTGCCAACCTCAGAATTGCCACATTGCTTCTAGATTTTGACCTCAAAACATGAGTGATGCCAACTTAACTTTTTGGTTTTGAGACTAAGATATTTCAAATTTTAAATGTGTCTGGACAGTTCTGGAGCCAAATTGTGAGGTTAGATGATCTCGAAATCCTAATCAAATTAAAAGGCAGTGTCACAAATTAAAGTTTGTTACAATTTTCCCCCAACTTTGTATGTCAACAATATTTTTTATTATTGTCATCTGTAGTGCTGTCGAATCATTTAAAGACCTAAATTTTCATTTCATCACAATCAAAATCGTAGGTTATAAAAATGACACTTATTTATAGAGTACAAAGTAGGTACCAAACGTCAAATGTCATTTTTCTTTTGTGAGTTATTAGATTTATTTAGGCTTAAAGTGGTTTTTGTTTGAGCAATTATTAGAATTTTAACACAACTACTAGTTACTAGTTTAACATTATCAACAAAATATTTAGTAATATTACATAAAATATAAAATACGTACAATTTACATACACGTGATTAAAAACCAGTCTCCATTATCGATGTTATGAAATTACATTCTATTATTATTATTATTTATGTATATACACCAGGCACACAAGAATAGAAATTACTGTAAAAAAAATCAGTTATATTTCTACAATTTATTATAATCAGTAGAATATGTGGGGGGTACCTTTTTTCGTCACTCATTTGATTATAGGTACCTATATACATACATATTTTTACCTGAATTTTCTAATGACACAAAATAAAATATACTTGTAGATTTTGCAGCCAATTTTCTACCCTTTTGTAAATTATATTTTACTATTAGTCATCAGGTAAAAACAGATTACTGTAATTTACAATAATTAATAGTAATTTCTATGGTAGATATGTATATATGTATGTAGTTACTTTCAAAGCTATGAAGCAATAAATTTCACTTTGTGTCAATTCGCCCAAAATTTAGACTTCTTCCAATGTTCGTTTTCAAAATACGTTGTACTTACATTAAATTTATATTTTTAATTTGACAAAAATAGAATGTATATTACAATAGAATACGCAGGAGTAGCCAGGCTCTTCTTATTTCGATATTCGTTGTTCTTCTGAAAAAAATAAAATGATAAAATTAGTTACTTAGTTTATTATCAAAACGTTAAGGTAAAGTAATAATTGTTCTTAAAATTATTCCAATAAATACGAAACTTAAAAACAAGTGACATAAGTTAGGTTAAAGACGATTAAGTTCAATTGTTCTCATGTACTTACATTTTAAACAAAATTAAGTCAATACTTTCGTTACTATTTAAAAGGTGTCTCTGTTGTCGTTGATTATTTCATACACAACTAACCCTAACCTACCCCAACAAGACCTTTAAGTAACCAAAATTTCAATAAAAATAATCTAAAATACTAATATAACCAAAATGTAAGAATTCGAATAATTACATGGGACGAACAAGTGAAATCTTCGCAACAAGAAAAGAGGAACATAAAATACTACCCATTCTACATACGTTAACCATTTAAGTGGTGATGTCACTATGTCCTGAGACTTAAAAGTGTCCCTATAAGGTTAAATAATAATTGTTCTTAAAAACATCAAATAAACACGTTAGTAATTATACTCGTACAATAGTTATTATCATTATTTGTCGTTACAATACTTGTTTCGGCAAATAGGTATGGAAATTCCTCAACATGTAGATATTTTTTTGTTTAAAGAAGAATTCTAATCAGTTCATAACCTAAAATATCTTAACCAATTTGACAGCTGTCATATACACATTATCCTAAAAAACATTACCTTGAAAAGAGACAAAGATACAAATATAAACCTATATCTCATAAAATTTAAGATTGCACGCCGTCATAATTCAAAACTGTATCAATTAATCAACAACTTGGGAATTAATATAATAAATTTAGTTTCATTTGAATTTCTACAAAATTTAAATTCCATTAATAAACAATTGTGCAAATCCATAGATAAATGCAACTCAATCATGATTTTTTTTTATTAAAAGATAAATGCTGTGGTTATTAACAATAGACTTGAAGAAACAAGAAAATTTTAGAAAGTACACGAAACGTCAAAACGAGTGACATAAGTTAGGTTAGAGGAGATTAAATCAAATTATTTCCATGTTCATTTTAAACAAAATTCAGTTAAGACTCGTTTTTAGACAGTCACCTATACATTGCCAACGACGTATTTCGTAAATTGATTCAGTTACACAACACATACTTTTGTTTTTGTGGTAATACCCTTTTCCTATTCATTAAAACGAGTAAATGACAAATTCGTCCTACAGTCTTTGATTATTTCACACACATGCAATTTTAAATTTTATAGAAATATTTGGATCGTTTATATTTAGGGATTATCAACTTATTGTACGGAGTCCTCGGTGCGCAGATCGATTATTTTTAATTGCACAAAATAAAACAAAGAATATTTTGTTAATATGCATTTTAAAAAGCGTAAATTATGTTTATAAAAAAATAGATATAAAAAGTTTTTATTTATGTACAAAAAGTTGTGATGAAATTTTTACGAAGAAGACGCGATAAAATGCCAAACATTGGCCTGTCTTACTGATAATACGAACTAAGCAGACAATTTTGTTGTATGTATTACATTAATATACAATGTGCAGATATGTAATTGATGATATTTATTAAAATGGCAGAGGTCACAGCCTGCGAGTAATTGTAACCTAATCAAAAATGTAATATTGTTGACAAAACATTTTTATGTTTATTTAAATGATTTATTACGATCGTAATTTGCTTCTAATTGCTTATTTATTTCACATTTGCACCCTCGGATAGAGCTTAACGTGTTTATTTTAATAGTTTTAGGAACAATTATTATTTAACCTTAAAAGGATACTTTTAAGTTTCAGGACGTAAAGACATGAGCTTTAGGGAGGAAGTCATACTGTGTTCAACCACTTGAATGGTTAACGTATGTAGAATGGGTAGTATTTTATGTTCCCCATTTCTTGTTTCGAAGATTTCATCTGTTCGTCCCATGTAACTATTCGAATTCTTACAATTGAGGTTATATAAGTACTTTAGATTATTTTTATTGAAATTTTGGTTACTTAAAGGTCTTTTTGGGGTAGGTTAGGTTAAGTTGTGTATGAAATAATCAACGACAGCAGAGACACTCTTTAAATAGTAACGAAGGTCTTGACTTAATTTTGTTTAAAATGAACATAAAAATAATTTAACTTAATCTCTTCTAACCTAACTCATGTCTGTCGCTTTGACGTTTCGTGTACTTTCTGAAATTTTGTTATTTCTTCAAGTCTATCGCTAGAAAAAAATTATTCTTTTTAGATATTACGCAACAGTAAGATAAAATATTTATTTTCATAATTATGTTGCATTTATATGTTATGGTTTTTTTATTATTATTTGTCGATAGAATAAAAATTTTGCAGGAATTGAATTGACACTTAATTTAACTCCAATGTCGTTGATTGATTCATACAGTTTACAATTATGAAATTTTACAAAGTGTGCCTACATTGATCATTATTTTTTGCAGGTTATTTTTAATTGTTTTTAATTATTTGTTTATGCATAATGCCTATTGTTTATAATAAAAAATGTAAAATGCCTCCTTAATTTTAATAATGGCTCATTAAATAAAGATATATCAGTCGTAAAATTCCTAATTACATTCTTAGAGATAGCAAAGTGCATCTCATGTCTGCATTGTTTTTATAAACAACATATCTATAAATACTAATTATTGTTTCAACAGAAATCTTCCATTTTTTATCTTAGTTCTAATTAACCTTTTGATTACCTGATTATGGTTAATACACTAAAATAATTTTTTGATGGATAAACAACAGAATACAGGGTGATATTATAGGAGTATCTACGAGAGGTATGCAAAAATTATATAACAGTATTTATTTTGTTATTATTTGTCGGTTACCTATTAAAAAAAATTAATATTTAAGTTTACCCCATTTTTCGTACTTATTGGGTACTTAATGGTTTAGTTTGAGGCCATTAAGTAAATATTTCCTTACAAAACATTTTTTTGTTTTTTTTTTTTTTTTTGATAAAATTACAATAATGAATTTCTATTTCATAAGAACGTAAACTGATATGTAAATTATCGAAACGGGACTCGGCAAGTGTCTGTAAGAGAATACGTACGACACAGTAAGACCATTATTAGAAAACTGGTTTTTGGAAGGTCACTTTGGTATCATAATAAATTTATTTTTAATGCTTTAACGAAGATGCCACGAATTCTTTAATAAATAATTTACCTAGAAATCTTCAAGTCGCCTCAACACTTTATCACCCGTGAGGCTCCTTTCTACGATTATATCTAATAATAAGTATCAAAACGTTTATTTAATTCTATTACCTACCAGGAATTTCTTTTTATCGTTTCAAAAAATTAGAAATCGAAATTAATACCTACTTCCTGTAGGGTTGAAAATAGATAAGGAGTCATTTAAGTATTTTTAGTTGAAAAATTAAATAAGCCTTTGGCAAAAATTTAGTTAGGTTATGTTATCTTCTTGGAATGCTTAGAAAAAAATATCTTGGCAATGTTCTTTTTCTCCACCAAAACAAATTTTTGTAAATATTCTATAGGAACGTCTTTCGCCCTTCTTTAATCAAAGGTCACTTCTTGCTGCCCCAGGCACGCGTTGCTTTAAACGAGTTTAACGTTACAATATATATATTTTTTTTATTTATAGCTGCGAAGCTTACCATCAAAACTTAAAGCCGTTTAAGGAGCTAAATTGTTTATTAATCTAAAACTAACACCGACGTTTATCCTTGTGGTATACGTTTTCTTCAAGAAGCTCGAGTGTACTCTCTCGTGACGACACAGGGTGCGCAGAAAGATGCGCGGGATACGCCAGTGGCGGAGCTTACATTTAATATAGATTAATAAACGTTTTGGCCCCTTAAACAGCTTTGAGTTTTGATTCATTGAACAACAGGTGTACAATAAGTAATTATGAAGCCTACTATCGTTTATTTAATTCAATTTAGGTTAATCTACATATTAATTAATACAGATAAAATAAAATCAGTTTACAGGAGATTGTTAACCTCTTTTTGATTTTTTATTGTCTTATTGATGATTGTGGCAAGAAAGTTTCCACAATTATATATAAATGAAGTATGTAAGTACTAGTAAATATTGTTTGGCACATATAGATACAACTACAGATTAATTGGCAGGAAAGAAGGAAATAAATAATTTAATTAAGAAATTACAATTTATCGTTGGAAAAGTTTTACTCCATTCATTGTTGTTACAAAAGTTGATAAGTACATCATTAGAATATATTTATTTAGGTCAAAAATGCAAAACGATGTGAGAATTCGCAGTGTTTTTTATTTTTAATATTAAAAATTAGTTTTTTACTTAAAAAATGAATTATATGGAACGTGTTTCTCCATCAAGTCAACAGAATTAAAAACAGACCTGTGAGCATTTAAATGTTAGTTAATTTCTTATTAAATGTCCAACTGATAAATTAAATGCCATGTGAATTTCTGTTCAATGAGGTTAAGGTGAAATTTTTTTTACAACACAGTAATTAAATGCTGTCAAAATAAATCAATTATAAGTGCTCTTAATAAAGCAGTTTAGCAGAAATGAAAAAAAAAACACTTACTTATTAAGTGATCTCTTGATTAACATATTAACATATAAGCATTTAATTACTGCATGTCAATTTTTTCTATTTACGGCAATAATTAACATTTAGTTAGAATTCTACCCTCTTTTATACAAAAATTAATAAAAGCATTTAATTTTTAACCAGTTTCTTTTGAAAACATTTTATTTTTATTTTTTTTAACATTTCTTTGAATCACATTCTGTTTACGTAATTTAAACCAACAGAACAGTATTTTTTTTAAAAAATGTCTGTAGCATTTGTTTTCAAATTACAACACTTAATTAGCATTTAATTACTGTCACATATGTTCTGTTTACGAAATCTGAACTTTGAAAAAAATTGTTGAGCGTATAATTTAAAATTAGGACAATTAATCAGCATTGAATTGCAAAGTATCCAAATCAATTACTTTTAGCATTTTCCCCTCAAGCTCTGCCAACGAAATCTGAAGCTATCAAATCAGTAATTTTTGAAAAAAATTATTGAACATTTAATTTCAAATTAGGAAATTTAATTAGCATTTAATTGCCATGTAGCCAAATCAATTACTTTTAGCATTTTCCCCTCAAGCTCTGCCAACGAAATCTGAAGCTATCAAATCAGTAATTTTTGAAAAAAAATATTGAGCGTTTAATTTCAAATTAGGACACTTAATTGCCAAGTATCCAAATCAATTACTTTTAGCATTTTCCCCTCAAGCTCTGCCAACGAAATCTGAAGCTATCTAATCAGTAATTTTTGAAAAAATTATTGAGCATTTAATTTTAAATTAGGACATTTAATTGCAAAGTATCCAAATCAATTACTTTTAGCATTTTCCCCTCAAGCTCTGCCAACGAAATCTGAAGCTATCAAATCAGTAATTTTTGAAAAAATTATTGAGCATTTAATTTTAAATTAGGACATTTAATTGCAAAGTATCCAAATCAATTACTTTTAGCATTTTCCCCTCAAGCTCTGCCAACGAAATCTGAAGCTATCAAATCAGTAATTTTTGAAAAAAAATATTGAGCATTTAATTTCAAATTAGGAAATTTAATTAGCATTTAATTGCCAAGTATCCAAATCAATTACTTTTAGCATTTTCCCCTCAAGCTCTGCCAACGAAATCTGAAGCTATCAAATCAGTAATTTTTGAAAAAAAATATTGAGCATTTAATTTCAAATTAGGAAATTTAATTAGCATTTAATTGCCAAGTATCCAAATCAATTACTTTTAGCATTTTCCCCTCAAGCTCTGCCAACGAAATCTGAAGCTATCAAATCAGTAATTTTTGAAAAAAAATATTGAGCATTTAATTTCAAATTAGGAAATTTAATTAGCATTTAATTGCCAAGTATCCAAATCAATTACTTTTAGCATTTTCCCCTCAAGCTCTGCCAACGAAATCTGAAGCTATCAAATCAGTAATTTTTAAAAAAAAAATATTGAGCATTTAATTTCAAATTAGGAAATTTAATTAGCATTTAATTGCCAAGTATCCAAATCAATTACTTTTAGCATTTTCCCCTCAAGCTCTGCCAACGAAATCTGAAGCTATCAAATCAGTAATTTTTGAAAAAAAATATTGAGCATTTAATTTCAAATTAGGAAATTTAATTAGCATTTAATTGCCAAGTATCCAAATCCATTACTTTTAGCATTTTCCCCTCAAGCTCTGCCAACGAAATCTGAAGCTATCAAACCAGTAATTTTTGAAAAAAAATATTGAGCAATTAATTTCAAATTAGGACATTTAATTAGCATCTAATTGCCATGTAGCCAAATTAATTACTTTTAGCTTCTTCCCCTCATGCTCTGCTTACGTTATCAGAAGCTATCATTTGAATAATTTTCGAAACATTGTTCTGAGCATTGAATTTCAAATTAGAACATTTAATTAGCCTTTAATTGCCAAGTATCCAAATCAATTATTTTTAGCATCTTCCCCTCAAGCTCTGCCAACGAAATCTGAAGCTATCAAATCAGTAATTTTTGAAAAAAATTATTGAGCGTTTAATTTCAAATGAGGACACTTAATTAGCATTTAATTGCCAAGTATCCAAATCAATTATTTTTAGCATTTTCCCCTCAAGCTCTGCCAACGAAATCTGAAGCTATCAAAGCAGTAATTTTTGAAAAAAATTATTGAGCGTTTAATTTCAAATTAGGACATTTAATTAGCATTTAATTGCAAAGTATCCAAATTAATTACTTTTAGCATTTTCCCCTCAAGCTCTGTCAACGAAATCTGAAGCTATCAAATCAGTAACTTTTGAAAAAAATTATTGAGCATTTAATTTCAAATTAGGACATTTAATTAGCATTTAATTGCAAAGTATCCAAATCAATTACTTTTAGCATTTTCCCCTCAAGCTCTGCCAACGAAATCTGAAGCTATCAAATCAGTAATTTTTGCAAAAAATAATTGAGCTTTAAATTTCAAATTAGGACACTTAATTAGCATTTAATTGCAAAGTATCCAAATTAATTACTTTTAGCATTTTCCCCTCAAGCTCTGTCAACGAAATCTGAAGCTATCAAATCAGTAACTTTTGAAAAAAATTATTGAGCATTTAATTTCAAATTAGGACATTTAATTAGCATTTAATTGAAAAGTATTCAAATCAATTACTTTCAGCATTTTCCCCTCATGCTCTGCCAACGAAATCTGAAGCTATCAAACCAGTAATTTTTGAAAAAAATTATTGAGCATTTAATTTCAAATTAGGAAATTTAATTAGAATTTAATTGCCATGTAGCCAAATCAATGACTTTTAGCATTTTCCCCTCAAGCTCTGCCAACGAAATCTGAAGCTATCAAATCAGTAATTTTTGAAAAAAATTATTGTGCGTTTAATTTCAAATGAGGACACTTAATTAGCATTTAATTGCCAAGTATCCAAATCAATTACTTTTAGCATTTTCCCCTCAAGCTCTGCCAACGAAATCTGAAGCTATCAAATCAGTAATTTTTGCAAAAAATAATTGAGCTTTTAATTTCAAATTAGGACACTTAATTAGCATTTAATTGCAAAGTATCCAAATTAATTACTTTTAGCATTTTCCCCTCAAGCTCTGTCAACGAAATCTGAAGCTATCAAATCAGTAACTTTTGAAAAAAATTATTGAGCATTTAATTTCAAATTAGGACATTTAATTAGCATTTAATTGCAAAGTATTCAAATCAATTACTTTTAGCATTTTCCCCTCAAGCTCTGCCAACGAAATCTGAAGCTATCAAATCAGTAATTTTTGAAAAAAATTATTGAGCATTTAATTTCAAATTAGGACATTTAATTAGCATTTAATTGCAAAGTATTCAAATCAATTACTTTTAGCATTTTCCCCTCAAGCTCTGCCAACGAAATCTGAAGCTATCAAATCAGTAAATTTTGAAAATATACATTAAAAAAAAAAAAAAAAAAAAAAAAAAAAAAAAAAAAAAAAAAAAAAAAAAAAAAAAAAAAAAAAAAAAAAAAAAAAAAAAAACCCCCCCCCCCCCCCCCCCCCCCCCCCCCCCCCCCCCCCATTTAATTTTAAATTAGGACATTTAATTGCAAAGTATCCAAATCAATTACTTTTAGCATTTTCCCCTCAAGCTCTGCCAACGAAATCTGAAGCTATCAAATCAGTAATTTTTGAAAAAATTATTGAGCATTTAATTTTAAATTAGGACATTTAATTGCAAAGTATCCAAATCAATTACTTTTAGCATTTTCCCCTCAAGCTCTGCCAACGAAATCTGAAGCTATCAAATCAGTAATTTTTGAAAAAAAATATTGAGCATTTAATTTCAAATTAGGAAATTTAATTAGCATTTAATTGCCAAGTATCCAAATCAATTACTTTTAGCATTTTCCCCTCAAGCTCTGCCAACGAAATCTGAAGCTATCAAATCAGTAATTTTTGAAAAAAAATATTGAGCATTTAATTTCAAATTAGGAAATTTAATTAGCATTTAATTGCCAAGTATCCAAATCAATTACTTTTAGCATTTTCCCCTCAAGCTCTGCCAACGAAATCTGAAGCTATCAAATCAGTAATTTTTGAAAAAAAATATTGAGCATTTAATTTCAAATTAGGAAATTTAATTAGCATTTAATTGCCAAGTATTCAAATCAATTACTTTCAGCATTTTCCCCTCATGCTCTGCCAACGAAATCTGAAGCTATCAAACCAGTAATTTTTGAAAAAAATTATTGAGCATTTAATTTCAAATTAGGAAATTTAATTAGAATTTAATTGCCATGTAGCCAAATCAATGACTTTTAGCATTTTCCCCTCAAGCTCTGCCAACGAAATCTGAAGCTATCAAATCAGTAATTTTTGAAAAAAATTATTGTGCGTTTAATTTCAAATGAGGACACTTAATTAGCATTTAATTGCCAAGTATCCAAATCAATTACTTTTAGCATTTTCCCCTCAAGCTCTGCCAACGAAATCTGAAGCTATCAAATCAGTAATTTTTGCAAAAAATAATTGAGCTTTTAATTTCAAATTAGGACACTTAATTAGCATTTAATTGCAAAGTATCCAAATTAATTACTTTTAGCATTTTCCCCTCAAGCTCTGTCAACGAAATCTGAAGCTATCAAATCAGTAACTTTTGAAAAAAATTATTGAGCATTTAATTTCAAATTAGGACATTTAATTAGCATTTAATTGCAAAGTATTCAAATCAATTACTTTTAGCATTTTCCCCTCAAGCTCTGCCAACGAAATCTGAAGCTATCAAATCAGTAATTTTTGAAAAAAATTATTGAGCATTTAATTTCAAATTGGGAAACATTTAATTAGCATTTAATTGAAAAATGTATTCAAATCAATTACTTTTAGCATTTTCCCCTCAAGCTCTGCCAACGAAATCTGAAGCTATCAAATCAGAAAATTTTTTGAAAAAAATTATTGAGCATTTAATTTCAAATTAGGAAATTTAATTAGCATTTAATTGCCATGTAGCCAAATCAATTACTTTTAGCATTTTCCCCTCAAGCTCTGCCAACGAAATCTGAAGCTATCAAATCAGTAATTTTTGAAAAAAAATATTGAGCATTTAATTTCAAATTAGGAAATTTAATTAGCATTTAATTGCCATGTAGCCAAATTAATTACTTTTAGCATTTTCCCCTCAAGCTCTGCTAACGAAATCTGAAGCTATCAAATCAGTAATTTTGAAAAAAATTATTGAGCATTTAATTTCAAATTAGGACATTTAATTAGCATTTAATTGCCAAGTATCCAAATCAATTACTTTTAGCATCTTCCCCTCAAGCTCTGCCAACGAAATCTGAAGCTATCAAATCATAATTTTTGAAAAAATTATTGAGCATTTAATTTCAAATTAGGAAATTTAATTAGCATTTAATTGCCATGTAGCCAAATCAATTACTTTTAGCATTTTCCCCTCAAGCTTTCCAACGAAATCTGAAGCTATCAAATCAGTAAATTTTTGAAAAAATTATTGAGCATTTAATTTCAAATTAGGAAATTTAATTAGCATTTAATTGCCATGTAGCCAAATCAATTACTTTTAGCATTTTCCCCTCAAGCTCTGCCAACGAAATCTGAAGCTATCAAATCAGTAATTTTTGAAAAAAATTATTGAGCATTTAATTTCAAATTAGGAAATTTAATTAGCATTTAATTGCCATGTAGCCAAATCAATTACTTTTACCATTTTCCCCTCAAGCTCTGCCAACGAAATCTGAAGCTATCAAATCAGTAATTTTTGCAAAAAATAATTGAGCTTTTAATTTCAAATTAGGACATTTAATTAGCATTTAATTGCAAAGTATCCAAATTAATTACTTTTAGCATTTTCCCCTCAAGCTCTGTCAACGAAATCTGAAGCTATCAAATCAGTAATTTTTGAAAAAAATTATTGAGCATTTAATTTCAAATTAGGACATTTAATTAGCATTTAATTGCAAAGTATTCAAATCAATTACTTTCAGCATTTTCCCCTCAAGCTCTGCCAACGAAATCTGAAGCTATCAAACCAGTAATTTTTGAAAAAAATTATTGAGCATTTAATTTCAAATTAGGAAATTTAATTAGAATTTAATTGCAAAGTATCCAAATTAATTACTTTTAGCATTTTCCCCTCAAGCTCTGTCAACGAAATCTGAAGCTATCAAATCAGTAACTTTTGAAAAAAATTATTGAGCATTTAATTTCAAATTAGGACATTTAATTAGCATTTAATTGCAAAGTATTCAAATCAATTACTTTTAGCATTTTCCCCTCAAGCTCTGCCAACGAAATCTGAAGCTATCAAATCAGTAATTTTTGAAAAAAATTATTGAGCATTTAATTTCAAATTAGGACATTTAATTAGCATTTAATTGCAAAGTATTCAAATCAATTACTTTTAGCATTTTCCCCTCAAGCTCTGCCAACGAAATCTGAAGCTATCAAATCAGTAAATTTTGAAAAAAATTATTGAGCATTTAATTTCAAATTAGGAAATTTAATTAGAATTTAATTGCCATGTAGCCAAATCAATGACTTTTAGCATTTTCCCCTCAAGCTCTGCCAACGAAATCTGAAGCTATCAAACCAGTAATTTTTGAAAAAAAATATTGAGCATTTAATTTCAAATTAGGAAATTTAATTAGCATTTAATTGCCATGTAGCCAAATTAATTACTTTTAGCTTCTTCCCCTCATGCTCTGCTTACGTTATCAGAAGCTATCATTTGAATAATTTTTCGAAACATTGTTCTGAGCATTGAATTTCAAATTAGATCATTTAATTAGCCTTTAATTGCCAAGTATCCAAATCAATTATTTTTAGCATCTTCCCCTCAAGCGTTTCCAACGAAATCTGAAGCTATCAAATCATAAATTTTTGAAAAAATTATTGAGCATTTAATTTCAAATTAGGAAATTTAATTAGCATTTAATTGCCATGTAGCCAAATCAATTACTTTTAGCATTTTCCCCTCAAGCGTTTCCAACGAAATCTGAAGCTATCAAATCATAAATTTTTGAAAAAATTATTGAGCATTTAATTTCAAATTAGGAAATTTAATTAGCATTTAATTGCCATGTAGCCAAATCAATTACTTTTAGCATTTTCCCCTCAAGCTCTGCCAACGAAATCTGAAGCTATCAAATCAGTAATTTTTGAAAAAAATTATTGAGCATTTAATTTCAAATTAGGAAATTTAATTAGCATTTAATTGCCATGTAGCCAAATCAATGACTTTTACCATTTTCCCCTCAAGCTCTGCCAACGAAATCTGAAGCTATCAAATCAGTAATTTTTGAAAAAAATTATTGAGCATTTAATTTCAAATTAGGACATTTAATTAGCATTTAATTGCAAAGTATTCAAATCAATTACACTCAGCATTTTCCCCTCAAGCTCTGCCAACGAAATCTGAAGCTATCAAACCAGTAATTTTTGAAAAAAATTATTGAGCATTTAATTTCAAATTAGGACATTTAATTAGCATTTAATTGAAAAATGTATTCAAATCAATTACTTTTAGCATTTTCCCCTCAAGCTCTGCCAACGAAATCTGAAGCTATCAAATCAGTAATTTTTGAAAAAAATTATTGAGCATTTAATTTCAAATTAGGACATTTAATTAGCATTTAATTGCAAAGTATTCAAATCAATTACTTTTAGCATTTTCCCCTCAAGCTCTGCCAACGAAATCTGAAGCTATCAAATCAGTAAATTTTGAAAAAAATTATTGAGCATTTAATTTCAAATTAGGAAATTTAATTAGAATTTAATTGCCATGTAGCCAAATCAATGACTTTTAGCATTTTCCCCTCAAGCTCTGCCAACGAAATCTGAAGCTATCAAACCAGTAATTTTTGAAAAAAAATATTGAGCATTTAATTTCAAATTAGGAAATTTAATTAGCATTTAATTGCCATGTAGCCAAATTAATTACTTTTAGCTTCTTCCCCTCATGCTCTGCTTACGTTATCAGAAGCTATCATTTGAATAATTTTCGAAACATTGTTCTGAGCATTGAATTTCAAATTAGATCATTTAATTAGCCTTTAATTGCCAAGTATCCAAATCAATTATTTTTAGCATCTTCCCCTCAAGCGTTTCCAACGAAATCTGAAGCTATCAAATCATAAATTTTTGAAAAAATTATTGAGCATTTAATTTCAAATTAGGAAATTTAATTAGCATTTAATTGCCATGTAGCCAAATCAATTACTTTTAGCATTTTCCCCTCAAGCGTTTCCAACGAAATCTGAAGCTATCAAATCATAAATTTTTGAAAAAATTATTGAGCATTTAATTTCAAATTAGGAAATTTAATTAGCATTTAATTGCCATGTAGCCAAATCAATTACTTTTAGCATTTTCCCCTCAAGCTCTGCCAACGAAATCTGAAGCTATCAAATCAGTAATTTTTGAAAAAAATTATTGAGCATTTAATTTCAAATTAGGAAATTTAATTAGCATTTAATTGCCATGTAGCCAAATCAATTACTTTTAGCATTTTCCCCTCAAGCTCTGCCAACGAAATCTGAAGCTATCAAATCAGTAATTTTTGAAAAAAATTATTGAGCATTTAATTTCAAATTAGGAAATTTAATTAGCATTTAATTGCCATGTAGCCAAATCAATTACTTTTAGCATTTTCCCCTCAAGCTCTGCCAACGAAATCTGAAGCTATCAAATCAGTAATTTTTGAAAAAAATTATTGAGCATTTAATTTCAAATTAGGACATTTAATTAGCATTTAATTGCCATGTAGCCAAATCAATTACTTTTAGCATTTTCCCCTCAAGCTCTGCCAACGAAATCTGAAGCTATCAAACAGTAATTTTTGAAAAAAATTATTGAGCATTTAATTTCAAATTGGGAAACATTTAATTAGCATTTAATTGCCAAGTATCCAAATCAATTACTTTTAGCATTTTCCCCTCAAGCTCTGCCAACGAAATCTGAAGCTATCAAATCAGTAATTTTTGAAAAAAATTATTGAGCATTTAATTTCAAATTAGGAATTTAATTAGCATTTAATTGCCATGTAGCCAAATCAATTACTTTTAGCTTTTCCCCTCAAGCTCTGCCAACGAAATCTGAAGCTATCAAATCATAATTTTTGAAAAAATATTGAGCATTTAATTTCAAATTAGGACATTTAATTAGCATTTAATTGCCAAGTATCCAAATCAATTACTTTTAGCATTTTCCCCTCAAGCTCTGCCAACGAAATCTGAAGCTATCAAATCAGTAATTTTTGAAAAAAATTATTGAGCATTTAATTTCAAATTAGGAAATTTAATTAGCATTTAATTGCCATGTAGCCAAATCAATTACTTTTAGCATTTTCCCCTCAAGCTCTGCCAACGAAATCTGAAGCTATCAAATCAGTAATTTTTGAAAAAAATTATTGAGCATTTAATTTCAAATTAGGAAATTTAATTAGCATTTAATTGCCATGTACCAAATCAATACTTTTACATTTTCCCCTCAAGCTCTGCCAACGAAATCTGAAGCTATCAAATCAGTAATTTTTGAAAAAAATTATTGAGCTTTAATTTCAAATTAGGACATTTAATTAGATTTAATTGCCAAGTATCCAAATCAATTACTTTTAGCATTTTCCCCTCAAGCTCTGCCAACGAAATCTGAAGCTATCAAACCAGTAATTTTTGAAAAAAATATTGAGCATTTAATTTCAAATTAGGAAATTTAATTAGCATTTAATTGCCATGTAGCCAAATTAATTACTTTTAGCTTTTCCCCTCAGCTCTGCACGTATCGAAGCTATCAATAATAATTTTGAAAATTTTGAGCATTTAATTTCAAATTAGGACATTTAATTAGCCTTTAATTGCCAAGTATCCAAATCAATTATTTTTAGCATTTTCCCCTCAAGCTTCCAACGAAATCTGAAGCTATCAAATCATAAATTTTTGAAAAAATTATTGAGCATTTAATTTCAAATTAGGAAATTTAATTAGCATTTAATTGCCATGTAGCCAAATCAATTACTTTTAGCATTTTCCCCTCAAGCTCTGCCAACGAAATCTGAAGCTATCAAATCAGTAATTTTTGAAAAAAATTATTGAGCATTTAATTTCAAATTAGGAAATTTAATTAGCATTTAATTGCCATGTAGCCAAATCAATGACTTTTACCATTTTCCCCGCAAGCTCTGCCAACGAAATCTGAAGCTATCAAATCAGTAATTTTTGAAAAAAAATATTGAGCGTTTAATTTCAAATTAGGACACTTAAGTAGTATTTAATTGCCAAGTATCCAAATCAATTACTTTTAGCATTTTCCCCTCAAGCTCTGCCAACGAAATCTGAAGCTATCAAACCAGTAATTTTTGAAAAAAAATATTGAGCATTTAATTTCAAATTAGGAAATTTAATTAGCATTTAATTGCCATGTAGCCAAATTAATTACTTTTAGCTTCTTCCCCTCATGCTCTGCTTACGTTATCAGAAGCTATCATTTGAATAATTTTCGAAACATTGTTCTGAGCATTGAATTTCAAATTAGATCATTTAATTAGCCTTTAATTGCCAAGTATCCAAATCAATTATTTTTAGCATCTTCCCCTCAAGCGTTTCCAACGAAATCTGAAGCTATCAAATCATAAATTTTTGAAAAAATTATTGAGCATTTAATTTCAAATTAGGAAATTTAATTAGCATTTAATTGCCATGTAGCCAAATCAATTACTTTTAGCATTTTCCCCTCAAGCTCTGCCAACGAAATCTGAAGCTATCAAATCAGTAATTTTTGAAAAAAATTATTGAGCATTTAATTTCAAATTAGGAAATTTAATTAGCATTTAATTGCCATGTAGCCAAATCAATGACTTTTACCATTTTCCCCTCAAGCTCTGCCAACGAAATCTGAAGCTATCAAATCAGTAATATTTGAAAAAAATTATTGAGCGTTTAATTTCAAATTATGACACTTAATTAGCATTTAAATGCCAAGTATCCAAATCAATTGCTTTTAGCATTTTCCCCTCAAGCTCTGCCAACGAAATCTGAAGCTATCAAACCAGTAATTTTTGAAAAAAATATTGAGCAATTAATTTCAAATTAGGACATTTAATTAGCATTTAATTGCCATGTAGCCAAATTAATTACTTTTAGCTTCTTCCCCTCATGCTCTGCTTACGTTATCAGAAGCTATCATTTGAATAATTTTCGAAACATTGTTCTGAGCATTGAATTTCAAATTAGAACATTTAATTAGTCTTTAATTGCCAAGTATCCAAATCAATTATTTTTAGCATCTTCCCCTCAAGCTCTGCCAACGAAATCTGAAGCTATCAAATCAGTAATTTTTGAAAAAAATTATTGAGCATTTAATTTCAAATTAGGAAATTTAATTAGCATTTAATTGCCATGTAGCCAAATCAATGACTTTTAGCATTTTCCCCTCAAGCTCTGCCAACGAAATCTGAAGCTATCAAATCAGTAATTTTTGAAAAAAATTATTGAGCGTTTAATTTCAAATTAGGACATTTAATTAGCCTTTAATTGCCAAGTATCCAAATCAATTATTTTTAGCATCTTCCCCTCAAGCTCTTCCAACGAAATCTGAAGCTATCAAATCAGTAATTTTTGAAAAAATTATTGAGCATTTAATTTAAAATTAGGACATTTAATTAGAATTTAATTGCAAAGTATCCAAATCAATTACTTTTAGCATTTTCCCCTCAAGCTCTGCCAACGAAATCTGAAGCTATCAAATCAGTAATTTTTGCAAAAAATAATTGAGCTTTTAATTTCAAATTAGGACACTTAATTAGCATTTAATTATCTACTTATGTGACAAAACAATTACTTTCAATATTTTATCACTAATGTTCTGCTTACGAAATCTGAAGCTATCAGATGAGTAATAAAAAAAAATTGTCCTGAGCAATTAATTTAAAATTAGGACATTTAATTAGCATTTAATTGCCATATATCCAAAACAACTACTTATATTTTTTTTACTCATGCTGTACCTATGTAATCTGAATCTACCACATGAATAATTAAAAAAAAATGTCGTGTGCATTTAATTTTTCATTATAACACTTAACTAGC
The DNA here is from genome assembly GCA_029378335.1 of Agrilus mali. Lineage (NCBI taxonomy): Eukaryota > Metazoa > Arthropoda > Insecta > Coleoptera > Buprestidae > Agrilus > Agrilus mali. Next base: position 18,721,686 of record CM055662.1, read on the forward strand.
ATTAAATTATGTAGTTTCTGTCACAAAATAATCATATCCGCCCTAATATAAGAGTGTAAGTCTAGAATCTTGAAAAAAATCTGCCTTCAACATTTTCTTGTCTTTTTTAATAGTTTTTTTTGTTTTATTGTATTATGACTTTTGTTATGTCAGTCGTGACAAGGCTTGTCTGTCTCTCCATTTACCAAACCTTCGTAACATTTCATTTCGTAAACTTTATTCATTAATCTTTCTTCTACCGTTCATTATGTGAATTTTTTATTAATTCGTAGGTGCATTTATAATAACTAAATAATATACGTACATACATATAATGACATGAGTGTGCCCCTTATATTTAGGTAGCTAGTTAGTGCTTTGACCTGCCCCTGCCCATGTACCATTATTATTTACATTATTATTATCCATATAATGGGTAGATACGTGAAAGTTGGGCAACAGTAGACTCCACGAATGAAAACCATATTACGTTAATAAAACGTGACGGAATTGCAATAAGATCCGATAGATACCAAATAAGGCACACAGGCGTGCAGAGACACCCAATACACCCATGGTAAGATACATACATAGGTACATGTAATATGGGTTTGTGTATGTAGGTGGAATGGGATATCCGGTCAGTTGCAGAAACGACGAACAAAATTGACCGTTAATCCCATATTTTAACATTTATAATTTAACTAAAATATAATTTATAAATAATGGGTCAAATACGTGTACGTGTACTGCATTAAATACTTAACTGAAATTAAGGCCTTAATAATTTGAAACACCCTGTATATCTTATTAATCCTTAGTAATAAATAATATGAGGATGACAGGTTGGATTAGGTAATTACGTGGGCCCAAAATTAAATAAAACGGTGGGAAGGGTCCAGAAGAATCTCACCACATCTCATTAAAGTCTTGAGAATTTAGAACACCCTGTATGTATATTAATAATTAACAATAATATGAAGATGACCACTAATTTGATTAAGATGACGTCCATTAGGTAAATACGTGAACCCAAATTGAGAAGGTAGAAGGGATCCAGAAGAATCTCACATAATTTCATTAAATTCTTAAGAACATAAAACACCCTGTATGTATATTAAATATTGACAATAACATGAGGATGACCACTAATTGGATTAAAGTTAAAATAACGTCCATTAGGTAAATACGTGAGCCCAAATTGAGAAGGTAGAAGGGATCCAGAAGAATCTCACAGAATCTCATTACATTCTTAAGAATTTAGAACAGCCTGTATGTATATTAATTATTAACAACAACATGAGGATGACCACTAATTGGATTAAAGTTAAGATGACGTCCATTAGGTAAATACGTGAGCCCAAATTGAGAAGGTGGAAGGGATCCAGAAGAATCTCACATAATATCATTAAATTCTTGAGAATTTAGAACACCCTGTATGTATATTAATAATTAACAATAATATGAAGATGACCACTAATTTGATTAAAGTTAAGATGACGTCCATTAGGTAAATACGTGAGCCCAAATTGAGAAGGTAGAAGGGATCCAGAAGAATCTCACCTAATTTCATTAAATTCTTAAGAACATAAAACACCCTGTATGTATATTAAATATTGAAAATAACATGAGGATGACCACTAATTGGATTAGAGTTAAGACGATGTCCATAAGGTAAATACGTGAGCCCAAATTGAGAAGGTAGAAGGGAGCCAGAAGAATCTCACCTAATTTCAATAAATTCTTAAGAACATAAAACACCCTGTATGTATATTAAATATTGAAAATAACATGAGGATGACCACTAATTGGATTAGAGTTAAGATGATGTCCATTAGGTAAATACGTGAGCCCAAATTGAGAAGATAGAAGGGATCCAGAAGAATCTCACCTAAATTCAATAAATTCTTAAGAACATAAAACACCCTGTATGTATATTAAATATTGACAATAACATGAGGATGACCACTAATTAGATTAGAGTTAAGATGATGTCCATAAGGTAAATACGTGAGCCCAAATTGAGAAGGTAGAAGGGATCCAGAAGAATCTCACAGAATCTCATTAAATTCTTAAGAATTTAGAACACCCTGTATGTATATTAATTATTAACAACAACATGAGGATGACCACTAATTTTGATTAAAGTTAAGAGGATGCCCATTAGGTAACTACTTGAGCCCAAAATGAGTAGGCGGAAAGATCCAGATGAATCTCACCAAATACCATTAAGACCTCTTAAAATCTAGAACACCCTCTATGTCTATGTCAGCTGTTCAATAGAGTTTTGTTTGAAGGTAGACCGATGAACAACTCAGCAACTAGTAGCATTTTGTTGTTAGAGGTTAGAAATGTCTCTAAGTCAGATCGACCCAACGTTCCAACTGCTGGATTGTTAAAATCTCAAAATAACTTTATAATATTATTGAATACGTTTCTTAATAAACTAGGGACTCGTTATTGGGTAAAAGTCACCTGAGGAAGATCAAGGGGTTCCACAACGTCTTACAAATGTCCCTAATAGAGAAGAAGTTATTTAACGATTTAGAGACGAAATCACTAAAGATAATTTAAACTTTCCTTTCCTTTCTTTCAATTAGTTGATACATTTCCATAAAAAATAGTACTTACCATTATTTTTTCCATATGTGTCTTATCTACGGTGATGTCTAATTCCATTTTGCTGATGAGGTCCTAAAATGACTGGTGGTAAAGGCCCTCTAGCTTCATATATGGCTCGTGGAACTTCCGATCTTTCAAGATCATCTCCTGACAAGTCCAAGTCTTGGACCATTTGAAGAATCTCCCTTTCTTTCTTCAAATCTTCGCCTCTTTCTTCTGCCTGTAACAAAAAAAAAATCAATTGCTTTGTTAAAAGCGTTCAAAATCCAATATTCTTTTTGTAGTGTTTTTGCATTCATTGTTTACGTTGTTGATATGCTGAAATACGTAGTTAATTGAATTCCTTAAACTTTTTACTACTATAATAAATAGCATACTGCTTTCGAGTAAAAACAGTGGCATTGAGTTTATTTAAATTCCGGTAGTATCTGCAATTATTTATGTACGTATGTTGACGTAGGTTTACGTATGGGTTTAATTTGAAAAAGTCTTTATTTGCAAATAATATTAGGTAATGCGTGATTTGCATTGACAATTATTTTTTTCTTAATTAATGCCGATGTTGAGGCGTGTCACTCAGTATGCAGCATACGATTACTACATCATAAAAAATTTGAAACGCGAATATTAGCATCTCCTTATATTAACGTCGATAACTTACATCATGGGATACTCCATTGGGAATCGGTGTAGCAAACTTCAGGTTGGCCAAGGACCCGTAGCTTCTCGACCTATGTTCCTGTCTAATCGAATACGAGAACGCCCTCTCATTCAAATGCCCCTTTCTCCTATAAATCCCTGTGTCAAAAGGACTTTCGTCTGGATCCTGCAGGGCTGGATCCTGATCCAACCCGTTCATACTCTGTGCCAATTTTTTGCTATTGAGCAGCTTGTCCTTGTTCTTTTTGCTTTTCCCTTTACTCTCTATGGTGGCGAAATGGGGTGGTGGCATCACATATTCGGGGCCAGGAGGTGGAGGGTAGTTGGGTGGGATAACTCCATAGGTGGAAGCTGCTCTTCCATAGATGGGCTCTTCGAGCATCTGCTTGTTCTTCTTCCGGTTCTTCGTAACAGTTGCAGGAAGGACTAGTGGAGCCATCGGGACCAATGGGGGTGCTACCGGACGACCAGGAATCAAAACTTTCCCTCTTGGTCTGAAATATATAATAATTTAGATATCTAGTGTTGTATTCATTTCCAGTTGTGCAGTTAAAAACTTACCTGTGGGAGAAAGTGTTTCCGTAATGTTTGAAGAACTTGGGATTCGGTAACGTCTGTTGGGGATGTGGCATTATGTAAAGTGGCTGGTGAGGTGGCATGGGTCGATGCACCTGCTTCATGTGCTTGGGCATGGTACCAGCTAGACTTCCGCCTCCTCCTCCCGCCCTACCGTTCATTGCTGGTGCATACATCAGATCTTCCGTCGACTGATATCGTTTGATGTTCTTTCCGTTGCTTTTGTTCTTCGACGACTTCTCTTTGATTTGGGGAGGTGGTGGCACTGGAACAGGGGCAGCTATTTGTCGAGGTCGTGGTGTCCTGCCTACAGTGGAAGTGGAATAAGCTTCGTATATTCCACCGCCTCCTCCTCCATCCAGATTGTCCTGTGAACCAGCCCACACCTGATGAAGACGAGAAGAAGAATATTGGAGATTGGGAGATACTTTAAATAACATATTTACCTTATGGTTTTCATCACCATTGTAAATGCTGATATCGTCTTTACCAACAGCATCGATGGTCATAGTGGATCCGCTGACGCTTCTCGCTGGAGTCGACGACGTTGCTACCCTCCACTCTTCCAACCTCGAAGTGGGTTCTCCCATGTTTGAAGATGGTCCCAACGTTCCGTAAATCGAAGATCCACTTTGTGGACTGGTCACCACCAATTGGTCACCCTGTTTGGCATATGAAGAGTCTGCATAGGCGTGAAAGCAGCACCTGACCAACGCATTTGCCGCTGCTTCTCGTCGACATATGAAAGCGTGGCACTCTAAAACTTTTATTCCTTGGGTGCGTCTAAGGATTGCAGCGAACAGGGGTGGATGGACCGAAGATGGCGCTCGAGCAAACGGAGAGTCTAAGGGGAGGAAGCGTGGACTAGCTGTTGCCGATGGTAGGGGGTTGCTGCTGTTCTTTTCTGGTACTAAGACGTATCTGTAATAAATTGAAAAGATATTTCAGAATTCTGAGAAGCTTTCAAAAAAAAAATTTGTATGGAGTTAACCAAGAGGTGCCACTGTATTGTACAATCAAAACAACGGAAGTAGAGTGGTAGTGAACTTAACCGTGGGTATAAAGTTTATTGTCAATTAAATAATTCGTTATGCTTAGTCTTGGACGTAGTGTACAATAACCCAGACCTTTCCAGAAGTCGGTAACCCTGATGACAACGTCAAGTTTCCTATTTTCATGGTTTAAAAGGTGAGGGACTTTGCCAGAGGACTTATTGTGTCTCTTTGGATGCCGTCATTCTTGAAATCACATGTAGATATGTAAATAAACGTGTAGGAGAAATAGTTTATGTTCAAGGAAGGCTGAGGGATCAATGTACCGTCATTGCATTCTAATTTTTGACAAATCTTCAAGCCTCTTCAAAATAAATTAGGACGGAGACGAAAAGTTAAACAAAATACTGTCAGATAATCTCACATTTCAAAATTTGTTTCTTCTGCTCACCAAGAACTTGCTTGACTCGTATTCCTTTTTATAATTGTTGTTTGTGTATGTAATAGTGTTATGAGTTGGAAAGAAATGAAGAAACAGAAAAGAAAAACTACAATTCTATGTAACCACCAGGGCGCAAAATGCAACCTCGTAACACTAGTAGGTTATCTCCAGGATATCAACTATTATCATCCTCATCATCATCATAATGTTATAAGTCATACAGTGTATCTGCTGACATGCAAATGTTACGTAGGTACTTATTACAAAGACGCTCTTTGTTTCTTACTCGCTGATGCAAAGAAAACAAGGCTACTGGATGAAAAGTTTTTAGATTAAGAGTTGTGTAAAGTAATTAAAATTGGAAAAGGGAAATAATAGTTTGATGAAGACAGCAAATACCAGAAAAAAATTTTGGAAGCAAAACTAATTTATGAAGCTCTCTTCAGTACTTCGGAAAGGCAGTAAAGGAATTTGGACGAACGAATAATTTCTGGATTTCCCTTCAATATCTGAGGAGGTAGACAAAAAAAAAGGAATAATCTGAAGAGGATAATAAAAAGATACATTCAAAAGCCGAACTTCTCGAATGAACCTTCTGGAAGCAAGACCATCTTCTGAAGTTCTCTTCAGTCCTTGAGGAAGAAGAAGAAAAACTGGAACGAATGAGTAGTTTGAAGAATACTCTAAACATGTACCAAAACTCAAATTCTTAAACCAAAATATGACACCAAACGTCAAAAAACCTTTTAGAAGCAAGACCACTTTCTGGACCTCTTTTCAGTAACTGAGGAGGTAGAAAAGAAATTTCGAGAAAGGAATTATGTGATAAAGACACTAAATGAATAGTATTGCTGACATTCCAAAGCTAAAATTCGACACCAAATGTCAAAAGAACCTTCTGAAGTTCTTCTCAGTTCCTAGGGAGGTAGAAAAGAAATTTGGATGAAGGAGAACTTTAAGGAAAACTCTCTTTAGGCACCAAAGTTCACACTCTAAAATCAAAATATGACACCAAACGCCAAAAGATCCTTTTAGAAGCAAGACTACTTTCTGGAACTCTGTTCAGTAACTGAGGTGGGAAAAAAAATTGAGAAAGGAATAATTGTGATGAAGACACTAAATGGATACTATTGCTGACATTCCAAAGCTAAACTTCGACACCAAATGTCAAAAGAACCTTCTGAAGTTTTTCTCAGTTCCTAGAGAGGTAAAAAAAAAATTTGGATGAAGGAGAAATTTGAGGAAGACTCTCTTTAGGCACCAAAGTTCACACTCTAAAGCCAAAATATGACACCAAACGTCAGAAGAACCTTTTAGAAACAAGACTCCTTTCTGGAGCTCTGTTCAGTAACTGAGGAAGTAGGAAACAAATTTCGAGAAAGGAATAATCTGATGAAGACACTAAATGGAAACTATTGCTGACATTCCAAAGCTAAAATTCATTCCCAAATGTCAAAACAGCTTTCTGAAGTTCTTCTCAGTTTCTGGGATGGTAGAAAAGATATTTGGATGAAGGAGAAATTTAAGGAAAACTCACTTTAGGCACCAAAGTTCACACTTTAAAACCAAAATATGACACCAAACGTCAGAAAAACTTTTAGAAGCAAGACTACTTTCTGGAATTCTGTTCAGTAACTGAGGAGGTAGGAAAAAAAATCGAGAAAGGAATAATCTGATGAGGACACTAAATGGACATTATTGCTGACATTCCAAAACCAAAATACGACACCAAACATCAAAAGAACCTACTGAAGTTCTTATCAGTTTCTGGGGAGGTAGAAAAGAAATTTGGATGAAGGAGAAATTTAAGGCAAACTCACTTTGGGCACCAAAGTTCTCACTCTAAAATCAAAATATGACACCAAACGCCAAAAGATCCTTTTAGAAGCAAGACTACTTTCTGGAACTCTGTTCAGTAACTGAGGAGGTAGAAAAGAAATTTCGAGAAAGGAATAATGTGATGAAGACACTAAATGAAAGTTATTGCTAACATTCCAAAACTATAATTCGACACCAAATGTCAAAACAACCTTTTGAAGTTCTTGTCAGTTTCTGGGGAGGTAGAAAAGAAATTTGGATGAAGGAGAAATTTAAGGAAAACTCACTTTAGGCACCAAAGTTCACACTTTAAAACCAAAATATGACACCAAACGTCAGAAAAACTTTTAGAAGCAAGACTACTTTCTGGAATTCTGTTCAGTAACTGAGGAGGTAGGAAAAAAAATCGAGAAAGGAATAATCTGATGAGGACACTAAGTGGACATTATTGCTGACATTCCAAAACCAAAATACGACACCAAACATCAAAAGAACCTTCTGGAGTTCTTATCAGTTTCTGGGGAGGTAGAAAAGAAATTTGGATGAAGGAGAAATTTAAGGCAAACTCACTTTGGGCACCAAAGTTCTCACTCTAAAATCAAAATATGACACCAAACGCCAAAAGATCCTTTTAGAAGCAAGACTACTTTCTGGAACTCTGTTCAGTAACTGAGGAGGTAGAAAAGAAATTTCGAGAAAGGAATAATGTGATGAAGACACTAAATGAAAGTTATTGCTAACATTCCAAAACTATAATTCGACACCAAATGTCAAAACAACCTTCTGAAGTTCTTGTCAGTTTCTGGGGAGGTAGAAAAGAAATTTGGATGAAGGAGAAATTTAAGGAAAACTCACTTTAGGCACCAAAGTTCAAACTCTAAAATCAAAATATGACACCAAACGTCAGAAGAACCTTTTAGAAGCAAGACTACTTCCTGAAGCTCTGTTCAGTACCTGAGGAGGTAGGGAAGAAATTTTCAGAAAGGAATAATGTGATGAAAACACTGCATGGACATTATTGCTGACATTCCAAAACCAAAATACGACACCAAACATCAAAAGAACCTTCTGGAAGCAAAAATAGCCTTTGAAGTTCACGTCAGTCCCTAAGGAGACAGAAAGGCAGTTTGGGCGAAGAAATAGTTTGAAACATTTGATAAGTGAACACTATTGCCACACAACAAGATTTGGTACTACTCTTAGAAATAGTACTTAATTGTGATTAAAGCTAGATACTAAAAATAAATTTATATAGCACTGTGTTCATATACGAATACATAGATAGAAGTAAATGGCAGGATGGTCATTATGCATTTCGTGCTCCTACATACCTATGCAAATAGTAAGGTATACGTAACTTCAATGCATGCAAAATGGTTGGTGAAGCAAAATAATCTGTTTCTAATCACATAATACGGATGGTTGCTGACTCGGCGTGACGTCTTTCTGAAACGCGCAATTTGTTATGTGTATGTATGTACAGTTAGTAGTTGTTAGAATGTTAAACGAAACTAGAATATCGAATCTATCATTTGTCTCTCAAATATTCCACTCGAGTGTGGAAATACGTAATCGTCTTTGAAAGTATGACAAGTAATAGAATAAAGATAAAGATATCATCTTCAGTTCAAGTTTCCAGCTGAGGATGAGTTTTTGGGAAAAAAGTAAATAATATCGACAGCCTTTCGGCATTCACGTTGTCAATATCATCGTCTCTTCGACATGGTAAACATTAAAAGTTAAGTCGTTAGTTTTATGGTTGTATTTCCTACAGGGATACCAACATCCTGTTGTTGCTTTCAGTTTTATTTTTCATTAATATGTAAAAGTACATAATGGTGGAAGCGTGAGACTGAAACTACGTAGATATGAATTAATTTTTATACAGGACCATATCCAATCCGTTGTAAATTAAATTCTGCAAGTCGTTTCGTTTGTTATAATGAGGAAGCCTCACACTAATAACTGTACAAAATGTAATACAAGCAATAAAGTGAAGAAGAACATTAAACTAGTGAAGTTGTTGGTGTGGTGTTTTATGATTTAGGTACAACCGTTTTTCTAAAAGGAATTACATCTGTTGTGGTAGAATTTTTAAATGTTATCGTGTAAATCTACATGCGAAACGTTTTTTCCTCAAATGGTTTTACATGGTCAGGAAGTCAATGCTGTTGAGGGGCAAAAATGAACAAATAAACACAAGAAAGTGATCTTGGTCTTGCTTCAAGATATTCTAAGTAATTTAGGATTATGGCAAATACTTAATTGCACATGTGGGATCATGTTTTCCAAAATTTCCGAGTTCTTGGATGACAAAATAATTTTAGACGATTGTTGATACGTTATCCAAAATCTTATCAAAAACTTGATGCTTCAAGCCAATTGCATTTTATAATCTCTGGACATCAAATGACCAATTGAATTGAAGATTAATTAATTAAGTAAACGATTAAAACCTTTATTTAAAGATCAATCCAGCTCTGTAAATCACAATCCCTCAATTAATAACATAAGGATGATCATTGAATGATTGTTTGATTGATGTAGACTTTACTGACAAGGTATTAGCAATCATAATGTCACAAGGATGGCTTTTTGGTTCATTTGTACTTCATCAACCATTCACTACCAATCAGAATATCCAAGATATCACTAGGGTGGTCATTTAGTTGATCTAAGCTTCATCAAACTTATACCAGCAGTCAGAATATCACAAGGATGGTTATTTTAATGATAAATACTTCATCAACGATGCCTCAACAATCAGGATATCAGTAGGGTGGTCATTTGGTTGATCTGTGCTTCATCAAACTTATACTAGCAGTCAGAATATCACAAGGATGGTTATTTTAATGATAAATACTTCATCAACGATGCCTCAACAATCAGGATATCAGTAGGGTGGTCATTTGGTTGATCTGTGCTTCATTAAACTTATACCAGCAGTCATAATATCACAAGGATGGTTATTTGAATGATAAATACTTCATCAACGATCCCCAATAATCAGGATATCAGTAGGGTGGTCATTTGGTTGACCTGTACTTCATCAGACTTATACTAGCAGTCAGAATATCACAAAAATTGTCATTTGATTGATGAGTACTTCATCATCGATGCCTCAACAATCAGGATATCAGTAGGGTGGTCAGTTGGTTGATCTGTGCTTCATCAAAGTTATACTAGCAGTCAGAATATCACAAGGATGATTATTTGAATTATAAATACTTCATCAATGATGCCTCAACATTCAGGATATCAGTAGGGTGGTCATTTGGTTGATCTGTGCTTCATCAAACTTATACTAGCAGTCAGAATATCACAAGGATGATTATTTGAATTATAAATACTTCATCAATGATGCCTCAACATTCAGGATATCAGTAGGGTGGTCATTTGGTTGATCTGTGCTTCATCAAACTTATACTAGCAGTCAGAATATCACAAGGATGATTATTTGAATTATAAATACTTCATCAACGATGCCTCAACAATCAGGATATCAGTAGGGTGGTCATTTGGTTGATCTGTGCTTCATTAAACTTATACCAGCAGTCATAATATCACAAGGATGGTTATTTGAATGATAAATACTTCATCAACGATCCCCAATAATCAGGATATCAGTAGGGTGGTCATTTGGTTGACCTGTACTTCATCAGATTTATACTAGCAGTCAGAATATCACAAAAATTGTCATTTGATTGATGAGTACTTCATCATCGATGCCTCAACAATCAGGATATCAGTAGGGTGGTCAGTTGGTTGATCTGTGCTTCATCAGACTTATACTAGCAGTCAGAATATCACAAGGATGATTATTTGAATGATAAATACTTCATCAACGATCCCCAATAATCAGGATATCAGTAGGGTGGTCATTTGGTTGATCTGTGCTTCATCAGACTTATACTAGCAGTCAGAATATCACAAAGATGGTCATTTGAATGATGAGTACTTCATCATCGACGCCTCAACAATCAAGAAATCATTGGGGTGGTCAGTTGATTGAACTATACTTCATCAACTTTGCTCTCTCAAGATAAATGTCACAAAGGTGGTCATTTATCTAATCTGTGCTTCATTAACCATGTACCATAAATCAAAATAACCCAAGTACGGTGACATGCAATCACAATTTTATTTAGTTGTACTATAGATGGGACTTGCACTTGTGACTCCATTTAAAAAACACACAGAAAACAAACAATAGGTACAAAAGTTTTTATTGATATAATCCACAATGATTATTTCGCTACACTGTGGCTTCTTCAGGTGGAAGAATAGCTGAAAGTCGTGATGAAGCCACAGTATGGCGAAATAATTTTTTTTTAAATTATTTAGTTGGTCTAATCTTTAATATTCATGCATCACAACGATAGTCACTTAAGTAATCTATCCTTTACCAACCATGCACCATCAAAAACCGTATCCATTTGTCTTTTAAGTTATGAATTTCTTCTGAATGATTTCCCTTTCTAAATGGCGAATATGGACAATACCTAACAAAAAAAGAAACGTTTGAGGAAGTTGGAGTTTCTCTTTTGAAGGGTAAAAATTGTCGGCAGTCATTACAGAAATAATGCAAATTTTAATGGCTATATTTAAGTATATTTAACTCCTTCCTTATTTATGTAAGTGCATGTAGAACAATTTTTACCTTGTAATTCTACACTAACAAGGTTATTGGCCTTACTACTACGTAGGTGAAGTTTAAACGTGTCTGAAGTTCTTATTAAATTAATCGATAGTCATTAGTTGTACACGTACAATTTACCACATTAATACAGTAAACTGGCGTGGAAATTATTTAAGTAAATACCATTTAAATATGAAACAACTTAATATAATAATAGGTACATAGTTAAGTACATTGTTCATAATGTCATCAGTTGTTAAGTTTTAGATGACTGACTGACTGACTGACTAGTTGTCTTCTTCAATACAATAAACCAAGAAACAAGAATAAAATATATGTGGAGGTAAAAATTTTAACATGTTTGTAATTTTTTAAACAAATTGATGGTACAGAGAATTCCAAGATAGCGTGACTGTAATGGCCCTTATTTTATATATTTTTTCATTCATGCACGCCACAAGTGTCTAGACATATGAAGGATCATGTAAAGTATAATTAGTAAATTTCCCACGCTATTTTCTTCAAGTTAAAGGTCATGGTCTTGGGTAACCATTGATATCAGCAACATTTACTTGATAAGTGTTGTAAAAATCCACTCTTTGTCGGAAATATGATTGTTATTAAGAGGACTGAGCCTGATGTGTTTAGGACGAGCTGTAAGTGAACCGCAACTGAACATCTGAGGCAGCAAAATTTCACATTCAGCATTTAATTTTTTATAACCAAAAGCTAATAATCAATAAACTACAAAACTGCATCAATAATTATTACACCAAACCAACAACAATCGATTAACGTCTGTTAAACTAAAAGAACAAAATCGTTCACCAATACACACTTTCCTAACCTATAAAATTTGACACATGCTATTGTTCGTTCTAAAGATATTGAGTACAAAATTTAAAAACAATTGTAGTAGGTGACATGTGGTAATTCATCAAACAAAACTATAGTATGGGTTACCAGTGCCATAATTAAAACTTTATCAAATCTACAAAAGTCTATGACATTCGAAAAAAGTTACTTTGCTAATTTTGATTTATTAAATGAATATGTTCTGACCATCTGTTCAATAAAACTTAAGATATGTGTACAATTGCCAAATGTCCAGTACATTTTTTACAATTTAACATTTAAGTGTGCATTGACATATTTATCACTAGAAACGACACTTTCATAAATGACCTCTCAACAGAGGTAAACATAACCTCAACTAAAATCCATAAAATCTAAAGGTATGTTCATAAGGTAATCTTTAAACGATTGTTAATTGTTTGTTTGAAAACAATAAGGAAACAAAAAATTTTTTAGATGCTTATAAAAAGTTTAGAAACAAATAGGAAGCAGTGCTTTTGTTTTTTAAATAATTGGTAGATACAAGAAATAAATTTGTTCACTTCAATTGTCATAACCTCAATCCGAGTCTCACTTGCGTAGTAGTTACAAATAAATATTTTCTAGTGAATGAAAAATTAATTCATTTGAAGGTCCAGTTATTACTGTCTGGTATGAAAAATCGAAAAAAAATACTGAAATACTTTAATAAATAACTGTAATTGAAGATAAATTAACGTTAGCGATAATAATTTCTAATTAAGTATAAAAATTGAGGTCTAAGTTATTTTAAATGTTTTAACCTGCTTTCATGCCTTGCATACACACACACACACACACGTACTATATGTATATGCATGCACCTTGCTATTAGTATGTAGGTACCTGTAATATTAATAGGTAGGTACTTTGTTGAAAGCGTGCAGAGTAAACGTCATCGAAAACTTAAATATTTTTGCCCAAGGCGGTACTTATGTTCTTTTCAAAGGCCACTTGTGAAATATTCATGGATTGTAACACACCATACACATAAATACATACGTACAGTAGGGGAATACGCATACACAACAAACAAAATACAATAAGTAAGTAATGTAAAAGTGATTAGAAAAAGAAACAGGACCGCCAATCTGCTCCATACTCCTAACCTAACTTATCTTAACCTAACCTAACCTAACATAAATACAGAATTAGGTAAATGCTAGGTTATGTTAGGCCACTGTACGTAAAGTTAGGTTAGGTATAAAAATCATATTTCTAAATTTATGTATATATTAATAATTCTAAAGCCTTCATTAAATTGACATTTTCTTCTGGTTTAATAATGCAAACACCCTGTATAAAACAATTTGTGAATGTGGTGGTGCGATCGTCTTCCAAAATCGACTGTCGACAGTCTGTAAATATTTCCAGGTGGGCCATATACATGTACCTATATAAAGGCAGCCAACCTACAGCCACGTCTGTAGCGGCAAGTTTAAGCACAACAACCTCTTATTGATGAAACAGCTGAGAATTCCAATGCGGATTTGTATTTTGTGAAAGTTGAGAGATTATTATTATTATTATCGTTATTACACCTTGCCGCGACCGTTGATCGTCGACGCGTCTGCTACTCACTCAGGTGGATTTACTCAATGGTTTTGTTGCGTAGAAGAAGAAACGCGATAATAGCGGGTCATCGGTTATTATTAAAACACCTGACTTTTTAAAAGGTACCGAATACGTCAAGAAACAAGCGAAAAATAAGGTTATGTCTTCATTTCAAGAAGCGCATAAAAAGTGCCGCCGGTATCGGTCGCCTTTAGCATTCATTCACTATTATCGTGAAACTTGGAATTCGTTGTATTATTTGTTGAATATTGTTTGTTTTTGTTTCGTAACTCATTATTAAAATCAACAATAACAGACTTGAGATAAACTCACTTGTCCATATTCAGTGTACTTGGATATGTGCAGGCTTCAGAGATGACGTGTGTACGCCACGCTTATTGTTATCGTCGTCATCGTCGTTTAGCTTCGTCATTGGAGCCCGTGAAGCCATGACCCCGCCCACTGCTATCTAATTGGTCGAGCATAAGCTCCACCCCTACCAAATCATTCGCATATCTCAGTTCACATTGTGCCTTCAAACAGACACAGTCCTAGAGAACAAATCGCAAAAAAAAAAAGAATCCAATTGTCTTCTGTTGAAAGTAACTAAACTCCCTGTATATTCCATTGTAAATAAATGCATGTATGAAGGTATGACGAGACTATAATGTCACGTAACGCATTATTTACCGCCTTGTTTTTACGAGAATACCATTAATAATTTACATTCACTTGACTGCTTCTTAAACGAAAACCGCAGGAGCTCGTGTAGTAATTAAATCGTACTTAATAATACTTATTGACAATTACCAATACAATGCGGTGAGTCTAAATTATTTTATTATGATACATTTACAATCACGTTGTAACCAGCGTGCACGTGCAGGTGCACATTGTCCATCAAATTATTGTAGGTTCAATAAAAAAACAAAGGAACTGTTTATTGCATTCCTTTCGTTCCAATCCATTTTTTATATGCAAATTATTCATATTGAAAATAAAATATGTGAGCAGCGTTTGAAATTCATATTTGCAATGTAGGTACTGCCCCGTCATCGTCACTCAGGATAAAATATCAGGGTAGCACCGATTTTTATGGAGGTACTATGGAGCAAAATTCAAGGTTATGTTCATATACAGATGAGTTCCTTGGATCCTTTTAGCATTTTCTGGGAAAATAGAACTCCAGGGATAATCTCGTGGAAAGACGGAATTCACCTCATTCCTCCTGATCAATTCTTTATCAGAAACGTCACTACTCATCCTTTCCTACTATCCATTCAAGTTTTATGTGAGTTCTTTGGATGATGTTGGCTTTTGCTGGGACAGCAACATTCCAAATTTGTGTGTTACTTGGATCGTTCTGACATTTAATGGAACAGTAGTATTTTAGAAATGATCTTTCAAATCCCGACGAAAGATAGAATTCACCTAAATTAGGTTAAATTATCTTGACCATTTCTTCGTGACAAGCACCAGTGTGGGTTCCTTAGATCATTCTGGCGTTTGGTGAATGGAACAGTAATACTCTAGAGATGGTGTCTTAATTTTGTGGAAAAAAGGCAGAATTAACTTTATTCACGTTGGCCATCGCTTTCTAACAAACACCACCACTCATCCCATCCTCGACTCCATCTTAGTTTTCTGTGACTTCCTTGGGACATTTCGGCATTTGCTACTACAGGGGTACTGCAGCAGAAATCTTCCAATTCTCTCCAAGAAAACAGAATTCATCTCATTCACCTAGGCCATATTTTCTTAACAATCACCACCATTGACTCAGACTTTCCTTCCATACAAAATTTCTATGAGTTACTTGGATCGTTCTGATATTTAATGGAACGGTAGTATTTCAGAAATGATCTTTCAAATCCCGAAGAAAGATTGAATTCACCAAATTTATCTGGACCATTACTTCCTGACAAGCACCACAACTTACACATTCTCTCTATCCATTCACTTTTTTGTGGGTTCCTTGGATCATTCTAGCGTTTGGTGGAACAGTAATACTCTAGAGATGGTGTCTCAATTTTGTGGAAAAAAGGCAAAATTCACTTTATTCACGTTGGCCATCGCTTTCTAACAAGCACCACCACTTATCCATTCCTAAACTCCATTCAAGTTTTCTGTGAATTCCTTGGAACATTTCGGCATTTGCTACTACAGGGATACTGCAGCAGAAATCTTCCAATTCTCTCCAAGAAAACAGAATTCATCTCATTCGCCTAGGCCATCTTTTCTTAGCAATAACCACCATTGACACAGACTTTCCTTCCATACAAAATTTCTATGAGTTACTTGGATCGTTCTGACATTTAATGGAACAGTAGTATTTCAGAAATGATCTTTCAAATCCCGAAGAAAGATTGAATTCACCAAATTTATCTGGACCATTACTTCCTGACAAGCACCACAACTTACACATTCTCTCTATCCATTCACTTTTTTGTGGGTTCCTTGGATCATTCTAGCGTTTGGTGGAACAGTAATACTCTAGAGATGGTGTCTCAATTTTGTGGAAAAAAGGCAAAATTCACTTTATTCACGTTGGCCATCGCTTTCTAACAAGCACCACCACTCATCCATTCCTAAACTCCATCCAAGTTTTCTGTGAAGTCCTTGGGACATTTCGGCATTTGCTACTACAGGGATACTGCAGCAGAAATCTTCCAATTCTCTCCAAGAAAACAGAATTCATCTCATTCACCTAGGCCATATTTTCTTAACAATCACCACCATTGACTCAGACTTTCCTTCCATACAAAATTTCTATGAGTTACTTGGATCGTTCTGATATTTAATGGAACCGTAGTATTTCAGAAATGATCTTTCAAATCCTGACGAAAGATTGAATTCACCAAATTTATCTGGACCATTACTTCCTGACAAGCACCACAACTTACACATTCTCTCTATCCATTCACTTTTTTGTGGGTTCCTTGGATCATTCTAGCGTTTGGTGAATGGAACAGTAATACTCTAGAGATGGTGTCTTAATTTTGTAGAAAAAAGGCAGAATTCACTTTATTCACGTTGGCCATCGCTTTCTAACAAGCACCACCACTCATCCACTCCTAAACTCCATCCAAGTTTTCTGTGAAGTCCTTGGGACATTTCGGCATTTGCTACTACAGGGATACTGCAGCAGAAATCTTCCAATTTTCTCCAAGGAAACAGAATTCACCTAATTCACCTGGGCCATATTTTCTTAACAATCACCACCACTGGCCCAGACTTTCCTTACATACAAAATTTCTATGAGTTACTTGGATCGTTCTGACATTTAATGGAACAGTAGCATTTCAGAAATGATCATTCAAATCTTTCGTGGAAAGATAGAATTCACCTAATTCATCTTGACTATTTGTTCCTGACAAACACCACAACTTACACATTCTCTCTATCCATTAAAATTTTTTGTGGGTTCCTTGGATCATTCTGGCGTTTGGTGAATGGGACAATAATACTCTAGAGATGGTGTCTTAATTTTGTAGAAAAAAGGCAGAATTAACTTTATTCACGTTGGCCATCGCTTTCTAACAAACACCACCACTCATCCCATCCTCGACTCCATCTTAGTTTTCTGTGACTTCCTTGGGACATTTCGGCATTTGCTACTACAGGGGTACTGCAGCAGAAATCTTCCAATTATCTCCAAGGAAACAGAATTCACCTAATTCACCTGGGCCATATTTTCTTAACAATCACCACCACTGGCCTAGACTTTCCTTTCATACAAAATTTCTATGAGTTACTTGGATCGTTCTGACATTTAATGGAACAGTAGCATTTCAGAAATGATCATTCAAATCTTTCGAGGAAAGATAGAATTCACCTAATTCATCTTGACTATTTGTTCCTGACAAACACCACAACTTACACATTCTCTCTATCCATTAAAATTTTTTGTGGGTTCCTTGGATCATTCTGGCGTTTGGTGAATGGAACAGTAATACTCTAAAGATGGTGTCTTAATTTTGTAGAAAAAAGGCAGAATTCACTTTATTCACGTTGGCCATCGCTTTCTAACAAACACCACCACTCATCCATTCCTACTATCTATCAAAGTTTCCTGTGCGTTCGTTGGATCATTTTGGTATTTGTTGAGACAGCAATTATCCAGAGATTATCTTCAAAATATGTCTAAGAAAGGCAGACCAAAAAAGAGCCCATTCTTCTTGACCATGCATCCTCAAAAACGTCACCACTCACCAATTCCTTTTATTCATTCAAGTTTTCTGTGAGTTCTTTGGATGATTTCGACATTTGCTAGAATAGTAACACTCTCTACAAACGCCCATTCATCTCAGTCATCTCCTCCTCCTTTATTTCCCCATAACCACCGCCAAATTTTCAAGATTCCAACATAAGTCTAGAGGAGGTCCTATGGTCCTATGGCATAGTGTAATTCGGTTGGACAACTTTCCTACCAAATGGTGGTAATTCTATTTAGTAACTTCTTCTTTTTTAATTAAATATATGGGTACATTTTGAGGTTATGTCAAACAAACCAGCAAATTATGAAGTAAAAACTTAAAAATCAACTTCGAAAAGAAACAAATGGGATTTCCATATCAGAAAATTAAGAGTTTTGTTTGTCGGCATTGTAAAATTAAAACGCCACGCAGAAAATGAGGAGGATCGTTTCGGTTTACCTCCGCAATCTCCGCATTCTTGTTAAGACAGCTATTTATTCGCTAGAAACGATCATTCTTAAATAATTATTAAGTCCAAAGGAAAGGAAATATACGTACAACTGAACGAACGCGGTGTTGCGCAATGTTGAGTTCGTTTTTGCGCGCACTAGACGTTACCCAAGCAATTAAATACGATTGCGAATGAAGAATGAAAAAGGACAAAAACGACTCGCAAATTGCCAGGAGGTTACTTACTTACTATACGGAGAAGTTTATCTGAAGCATTCCATAATTATATTTTGTTACAGTTCATTGCAGTTACAAATGTATAGATACTGCTGCAAAATGACGTATCTCTGTAGTCTATCGTCGAAACTTTTCCACCGTGACACGAAACTAATAATAACCAACAAAAGTAATCTTCTACCTAATAAAAATTCGAAATCAAAATTATCGGTGATCTAATAGGTAGCTGCCAGTAACGAACCATTTTGATTTTTATAATAAACCGACAATTTTTATATGTATCTGGTTAATATTCGTAAGAGTAAGCAATATGTACATTATAGGAAGTTATGCGCCATTTAAGTGGCGTTCATTACAACTGATCAAAATATAGTTTAAATAAGAACGTAGACTGTACTTTATTATCGAACGTAGCTTTTAGATAACGTGCATTTTAACTGATGCAAGTATACATCAAACGAAAGTGTAATTAATTCTTTCCAGAGAAATGCGCCATTTAGGTGGCGTTCATTACAACTGATCCAAGTGTAGTTTAAATAAAAACGTAGACTGTACTTTATTATGGAACGTATCTTTTAGATAACGTGCATTTTAACTGATGCAAGTGTAGATCAAACGAAAGTGTACATAATTCTTTCCAGAGAGAAGCTCCCTTTAGGTAACGTTCATTACAACTGATCCAGATATAGCTTAGGTGAAACTATAGATAATACTTTTGCTTACTTTTCTCAGCAACGTCCTAATCAGTCTAGGAAAATGGAAATTGTTGCTAAAGTTCAACATAAACTAAAATTAAATTATTATGCAACTATTTATTTACATTTTAGGAAGTTACGCGCCATTTAGGTGGCGTTCATTACAACTGATCCAAGTGTAGTTTAAATAAAAACGTAGACTGTACTTTATTATGGAACGTATCTTTTAGATAACGTGCATTTTAACTGATGCAAGTGTAGATCAAACGAAAGTGTACATAATTCTTTCCAGAGAAAGCACCATTTAGGTAACGTTCATTACAACTGATCCAGATATAGTTTAAAGGTGAAGTTATAGATAATACTTTTGCTTACTTTTCTCAGCAACGTCCTAATAAAGTCTGGGTAAAATGGAAATTGTTGCTAAAGTTCAACATAAACTAAAATTAAATTATTATGCAACTATTTATTTACTTTTTAAAGGAAGTTACGCGCCATTTAGGTGGCGTTCATTACAACTGATCCAAGTGTAGTTTAAAAAAAGAACGTAGACTGTACTTTATTATGGAACGTATCTTTTAGATAACGTGCATTTTAACTGATGCAAGTGTAGATCAAACGAAAGTGTACATAATTCTTTCCAGAGAAAGCACCATTTAGGTAACGTTCATTACAACTGATCCAGATATAGTTTAAAGGTGAAGTTATAGATAATACTTTTGCTTACTTTTCTCAGCAACGTCCTAATCAGTCTAGGAAAATGGAAATTGTTGCTAAAGTTCAACATAAACTAAAATTAAATTATTATGCAACTATTTATTTACATTTTAGGAAGTTACGCGCCATTTAGGTAGCGTTCATTACAACTCATCCAAGTGTAGTTTAAATAAAAACGTAGACTGTACTTTATTATGGAACGTATCTTTTAGATAACGTGCATTTTAACTGATGCAAGTGTAGATCAAACGAAAGTGTACATAATTCTTTCCAGAGAGAAGCTCCCTTTAGGTAACGTTCATTACAACTGATCCAGATATAGCTTAGGTGAAACTATAGATAATACTTTTGCTTACTTTTCTCAGCAACGTCCTAATCAGTCTAGGAAAATGGAAATTGTTGCTAAAGTTCAACATAAACTAAAATTAAATTATTATGCAACTATTTATTTACATTTTAGGAAGTTACGCGCCATTTAGGTAGCGTTCATTACAACTCATCCAAGTGTAGTTTAAATAAAAACGTAGACTGTACTTTATTATGGAACGTATCTTTTAGATAACGTGCATTTTAACTGATGCAAGTGTAGATCAAACGAAAGTGTACATAATTCTTTCCAGAGAGAAGCTCCCTTTAGGTAACGTTCATTACAACTGATCCAGATATAGCTTAGGTGAAACTATAGATAATACTTTTGCTTACTTTTCTCAGCAACGTCCTAATCAGTCTAGGAAAATGGAAATTGTTGCTAAAGTTCAACATAAACTAAAATTAAATTATTATGCAACTATTTATTTACATTTTAGGAAGTTACGCGCCATTTAGGTAGCGTTCATTACAACTGATCCAAGTGTAGTTTAAATAAAAACGTAGACTGTACTTTATTATGGAACGTATCTTTTAGATAACGTGCATTTTAACTGATGCAAGTGTAGATCAAACGAAAGTGTACATAATTCTTTCCAGAGAGAAGCTCCCTTTAGGTAACGTTCATTACAACTGATCCAGATATAGCTTAGGTGAAACTATAGATAATACTTTTGCTTACTTTTCTCAGCAACGTCCTAATCAGTCTAGGAAAATGGAAATTGTTGCTAAAGTTCAACATAAACTAAAATTAAATTATTATGCAACTATTTATTTACATTTTAGGAAGTTACGCGCCATTTAGGTAGCGTTCATTACAACTGATCCAAGTGTAGTTTAAATAAAAACGTAGACTGTACTTTATTATGGAACGTATCTTTTAGATAACGTGCATTTTAACTGATGCAAGTGTAGATCAAACGAAAGTGTACATAATTCTTTCCAGAGAAAGCTCCCTTTAGGTAACGTTCATTACAACTGATCCAGATATAGCTTAGGTGAAACTATAGATAATACTTTTGCTTACTTTTCTCAGCAACGTCCTAATCAGTCTAGGAAAATGGAAATTGTTGCTAAAGTTCAACATAAACTAAAATTAAATTATTATGCAACTATTTATTTACATTTTAGGAAGTTACGCGCCATTTAGGTAGCGTTCATTACAACTCATCCAAGTGTAGTTTAAATAAAAACGTAGACTGTACTTTATTATGGAACGTATCTTTTAGATAACGTGCATTTTAACTGATGCAAGTGTAGATCAAACGAAAGTGTACATAATTCTTTCCAGAGAGAAGCTCCCTTTAGGTAACGTTCATTACAACTGATCCAGATATAGCTTAGGTGAAACTATAGATAATACTTTTGCTTACTTTTCTCAGCAACGTCCTAATCAGTCTAGGAAAATGGAAATTGTTGCTAAAGTTCAACATAAACTAAAATTAAATTATTATGCAACTATTTATTTACATTTTAGGAAGTTACGCGCCATTTAGGTAGCGTTCATTACAACTCATCCAAGTGTAGTTTAAATAAAAACGTAGACTGTACTTTATTATGGAACGTATCTTTTAGATAACGTGCATTTTAACTGATGCAAGTGTAGATCAAACGAAAGTGTACATAATTCTTTCCAGAGAGAAGCTCCCTTTAGGTAACGTTCATTACAACTGATCCAGATATAGCTTAGGTGAAACTATAGATAATACTTTTGCTTACTTTTCTCAGCAACGTCCTAATCAGTCTAGGAAAATGGAAATTGTTGCTAAAGTTCAACATAAACTAAAATTAAATTATTATGCAACTATTTATTTACATTTTAGGAAGTTACGCGCCATTTAGGTAGCGTTCATTACAACTCATCCAAGTGTAGTTTAAATAAAAACGTAGACTGTACTTTATTATGGAACGTATCTTTTAGATAACGTGCATTTTAACTGATGCAAGTGTAGATCAAACGAAAGTGTACATAATTCTTTCCAGAGAGAAGCTCCCTTTAGGTAACGTTCATTACAACTGATCCAGATATAGCTTAGGTGAAACTATAGATAATACTTTTGCTTACTTTTCTCAGCAACGTCCTAATCAGTCTAGGAAAATGGAAATTGTTGCTAAAGTTCAACATAAACTAAAATTAAATTATTATGCAACTATTTATTTACATTTTAGGAAGTTACGCGCCATTTAGGTAGCGTTCATTACAACTCATCCAAGTGTAGTTTAAATAAAAACGTAGACTGTACTTTATTATGGAACGTATCTTTTAGATAACGTGCATTTTAACTGATGCAAGTGTAGATCAAACGAAAGTGTACATAATTCTTTCCAGAGAGAAGCTCCCTTTAGGTAACGTTCATTACAACTGATCCAGATATAGCTTAGGTGAAACTATAGATAATACTTTTGCTTACTTTTCTCAGCAACGTCCTAATCAGTCTAGGAAAATGGAAATTGTTGCTAAAGTTCAACATAAACTAAAATTAAATTATTATGCAACTATTTATTTACATTTTAGGAAGTTACGCGCCATTTAGGTAGCGTTCATTACAACTCATCCAAGTGTAGTTTAAATAAAAACGTAGACTGTACTTTATTATGGAACGTATCTTTTAGATAACGTGCATTTTAACTGATGCAAGTGTAGATCAAACGAAAGTGTACATAATTCTTTCCAGAGAGAAGCTCCCTTTAGGTAACGTTCATTACAACTGATCCAGATATAGCTTAGGTGAAACTATAGATAATACTTTTGCTTACTTTTCTCAGCAACGTCCTAATCAGTCTAGGAAAATGGAAATTGTTGCTAAAGTTCAACATAAACTAAAATTAAATTATTATGCAACTATTTATTTACATTTTAGGAAGTTACGCGCCATTTAGGTAGCGTTCATTACAACTCATCCAAGTGTAGTTTAAATAAAAACGTAGACTGTACTTTATTATGGAACGTATCTTTTAGATAACGTGCATTTTAACTGATGCAAGTGTAGATCAAACGAAAGTGTACATAATTCTTTCCAGAGAGAAGCTCCCTTTAGGTAACGTTCATTACAACTGATCCAGATATAGCTTAGGTGAAACTATAGATAATACTTTTGCTTACTTTTCTCAGCAACGTCCTAATCAGTCTAGGAAAATGGAAATTGTTGCTAAAGTTCAACATAAACTAAAATTAAATTATTATGCAACTATTTATTTACATTTTAGGAAGTTACGCGCCATTTAGGTAGCGTTCATTACAACTGATCCAAGTGTAGTTTAAATAAAAACGTAGACTGTACTTTATTATGGAACGTATCTTTTAGATAACGTGCATTTTAACTGATGCAAGTGTAGATCAAACGAAAGTGTACATAATTCTTTCCAGAGAGAAGCTCCCTTTAGGTAACGTTCATTACAACTGATCCAGATATAGCTTAGGTGAAACTATAGATAATACTTTTGCTTACTTTTCTCAGCAACGTCCTAATCAGTCTAGAAAATGGAAATTGTTGCTAAAGTTCAACATAAACTAAAATTAAATTATTATGCAACTATTTATTTACATTTTAGGAAGTTACGCGCCATTTAGGTAGCGTTCATTACAACTCATCCAAGTGTAGTTTAAATAAAACGTAGACTGTACTTTATTATGGAACGTATCTTTTAGATAACGTGCATTTTAACTGATGCAAGTGTAGATCAAACGAAAGTGTACATAATTCTTTCCAGAGAGAAGCTCCCTTTAGGTAACGTTCATTACAACTGATCCAGATATAGCTTAGGTGAAACTATAGATAATACTTTTGCTTACTTTTCTCAGCAACGTCCTAATCAGTCTAGGAAAATGGAAATTGTTGCTAAAGTTCAACATAAACTAAAATTAAATTATTATGCAACTATTTATTTACATTTTAGGAAGTTACGCGCCATTTAGGTAGCGTTCATTACAACTCATCCAAGTGTAGTTTAAATAAAAACGTAGACTGTACTTTATTATGGAACGTATCTTTTAGATAACGTGCATTTTAACTGATGCAAGTGTAGATCAAACGAAAGTGTACATAATTCTTTCCAGAGAGAAGCTCCCTTTAGGTAACGTTCATTACAACTGATCCAGATATAGCTTAGGTGAAACTATAGATAATACTTTTGCTTACTTTTCTCAGCAACGTCCTAATCAGTCTAGGAAAATGGAAATTGTTGCTAAAGTTCAACATAAACTAAAATTAAATTATTATGCAACTATTTATTTACATTTTAGGAAGTTACGCGCCATTTAGGTAGCGTTCATTACAACTGATCCAAGTGTAGTTTAAATAAAAACGTAGACTGTACTTTATTATGGAACGTATCTTTTAGATAACGTGCATTTTAACTGATGCAAGTGTAGATCAAACGAAAGTGTACATAATTCTTTCCAGAGAGAAGCTCCCTTTAGGTAACGTTCATTACAACTGATCCAAATGTAGCTTAAGTTAAACTATAGATAATACTTTTGCATACTTTTCTCAAAAATGTCGTAATCAATCTAAGAAAACGGAAATTGTTGCTAAAGTTCAACATAAACTAAAATTAAATTATTATGCAACTATTTATTTACATTTTAGGAAGTTACGCGCCATTTAGGGTACGCTCATTACAAATGAACCGGATGTAGCTTAAATGAAATTATTGATAATCCTTTTGCTTACTTTTCTCAGAAACGTCGTAATCAATTTAGGAAAATGAAAATTGTTGCGAAGCTTCAGCATAACCTAAAATTGAGTTGTTATGCAACTATTTATGAACATTATAGGAAGTTACTGAAGGTAAAATTAACTTGTTTTTCAGTAGTTACCTTATGTGCAATTATTGTACAGGAAATTTTATTGTTTACTTGAAGTTATGCATTATTAGATATTTATCTTACAAGGACGATTTGCGAATGCCAGTTTTAAAGCGAAATAATTGGCATAGCGATACCGTTCGGTTCGTCGTCGTCACCACTTCGTTGTCGTTGTCGGCAGTGTTCCCTTTCTAATCGGTAAAAATGTTAATTCACGACTTCTTTGAATTTGAGGTAACGGTAATGTTACGCCGCACCTCATCGTTAAAATCGACACAGTACCTACAATAACTACAATAGCTGCGCTAACACTTTGTCTACGGTAAAAGACACGTATGCATTAGTTACTATTATTGGGGAAGTAGGAACGGCTGACAACAATAGACTTTGACACTTGAGAGGCTCTTTAGAAATCGAGAGCAAATTAACGTAATTTCCCCTCCTTTAGGGGGTTCTGGAGACTTTTGAGGGGACAATAGAAGATTCAGAGGAAATTAGGAGGAGTTTAAGGGTGATAACGTAACTACTGAGAAATCTCCAGCATTAAAATGCTGCCAACATAACTTTAATATATATATTTTCAACAATTGAACTTGTCCATAACCTAAATTTATCAACACTCTTGTCTTTTTCTTGCTTTGATTGTGAGTGGAAACAAAAGCAAGTCAAACAGTCTCTTAAAACAATTGATATGCGCTCAAGAAACTAACCTCACTGCAGCACAGTAGTGCAGACTCTCAATGGGAAAAAATCTGGTGATTTTCTTATGATTCTCGTCGACATTTTCCAACAAGATCCCGTTCGACCAAACACTCAACCACGAGTCGATTCCTTTGGCACCAGCCGCTCCATCTTCAGGATACAGTTCCCTCAATGGCTGCTGGATACCCTGAAGGCCATCTTTCGATTGTTGCGGAACCGCACTTCCCAAATACAAAACGCGACACCTACAAATTGGAGTTGATTCAGAGTCTTTGTTGTTCGATAACATTTTGGCACTTTATTATTTTGAATTCTAAACTTATTAACACCTAAAAAAATATTTTAACGATTTGTTTTCTTTGTTCGTTTGAAGTAACACTGCACTACTGCTAATTTACACGAATTTTCTTTTGGTTTTTATTGTGGTCAACATCATGAAATGCAGGGAATCCACCTGATGGTTCTTGAAAGAAGTCTGAAAATAAAAGAATTATGTTAGTATGTAATGGAATATTTATATGTAGGTGTACTGCGAAATAATCAATTAGTTGAAGATTCTCAGTTCTGTACGTTTCAAACCTAACCTAACCTAACCTGAAAACTGTTTCTGTACATTGTATTTCTTATAGAAAATCATAGATATTTCCAAAAAGTTTGATAGCTCAACGATGCAATATGAGACAATTGCCAATTTTAAAACGAAATTTCCCAGCAATCACCTACACTTCATTTGTTAAAAAATCTGAAGGATCTGTGCAATTGTTTGATGTTTGATTGTTATTGCATGTCAAAATTAATTATTTGTGTGATCTATGTTCAAAAGAAAATTAAGTTGGTATTGATTAAAATTCTCTGGACCCGTTTTATGTGTCACCTTGTGGTTTAATCTCAATTATATATGATAGCCTCCCTGTTGTTTTCTTTTGAAAATACAATAATAAATGTAGTAATTTTACCTTTACGATATCTATTGAAAGCAAAATGCAGGTAGGTATTATAAGTAGAGTGTAATATAACAAAACCATACCTAACCTATAAAATGCAAAACATTTTCGATAACTGCGTGTAATTTTACTAGGTACTTAGTTGGTATAATTTCACATATCTACATTGGTAGGTACATTTAAAGCGATAAGAAGCTAATAATAGTTTGTTTGCGATAAATTAATATTGTAGTAGGTACTACTTTTTAATGTAATATGCTTGTTTATGTATCTACATAAAACTTACATAATCATGTGGGTACTTAATTATCTATTAGCAGGTACATGCATGTACCCTATAAAATTTAAGAATGCACCGTAATTCTAAACTGTAGAGACAAATTAAGTTTAATTCCAATTTCTACAAAATTTGAATCCCATTAATAAACAACAGTGCATAGCCATAACAGATAAATGCAACATAAACACGAAAATTAATATTGTATCTTACTTTTAAACTATAATAGTCGGTAAATGTGCACAATATATGAAAAGAAAAGTATTTTTTTTTTTGTTAAAGGCAATTGGTATTAGCGATAGACTTGAAAAAGTAACGACATTTCAGACAGTACACGAACCGAGTGACATAAGTTAGGTTAGAGGCGATTGAGTCAAATTGTTGCCATGTTCGTCTTAAACAAAACTGAATTAAGACTCTCGTTACTATTTATAAAAGTTGTCTCTGTTTTTAAGCGTATACATCGCCAAAGACGTATTTCGGAAATAGATTCAGTTACACAACACATACTTTTGTGGTTTCTATCTTTTCTTTATCTATTAAATCGAATAGAGAACAGATTGCTCTTGCTATCACTGATTATTATTTCATACACATGCAATCTTAAATTTTATAGAGTATAGGTATGTACTTATATAAGCTAGAATTGAAACAGTTACATAGAACAAACACGTAGAATTTTCGGAACAAGGAAATAGGAACATAAACTACTATCGGTTCTACATACGTACGCTACCCACTTGGTTTATTTGGTAATAAAATAAAATATGACTTAATATTTGTAAAATTAACTAGGTATATATTAAGATTAAAAACGTCATCATGACCTAAAGATTCCCAAAAGGTTTCCAGAAAAATTTAAAAGGAATCATAATGTAACCTAACAAATTTGACAGGTAGTGGTGGTCATTCTAAGAACATTTACCTACACCGAATATTAAATTACACACAATAGGACAAATTTAATAAAAAATTGGTTGAATAGTTCCGGGGTTTATCCCACACAAACATTGGGGCACAACATTATGACTACACAATTAAAAGTTATTAAAAATATTAAAATTTTGCTAATTTACTTTTTTTTAGTTCCAGAAGTTCATCAGTATTTGAAAAGGCGTGGAGACGTATAATTTGGTGAGTTCATTATAATTTTTTTAATTATTACCTAGTTTTTATGGTAGGTAGGTAGCATGGGGTGAATTAATTTAATGGTAGAGAAAGGGTAAATACTCTTTACAATAATTAAGGCCCAAAGGATTTTTCATGATTAAATAAAACAATTTATAGGTTAGGCATAAGTTTTTGAAAGGACTTATTTGAAAATAAAATACTAGAAATCCTGATACATGCATTTCTACCCCAATTGTCGAGCATAATCTCGTGATATAGGCACGCGAATTCTTTTTCCGCCCCCTTTGCATAGCAGTAGGTATCTATAGATACCATAACCTCAATTTTTTAAACAGTTTCAGTTTTTAAAACTTGATTGCATTTAATTATTTTTTATTTGCGGCATCGTTTAACGAGATGTAAGTACCTAGGTACGTACACAATTCAATTAAAAATAAAACCTCGTGTAACGAACACTGTTGATCAAATAAAAAAATTGGCGCTGGAGCACGTTCCTTCTTTGGCGTCAGTCAACATCAGTTGAAAAAAAAAAAAAGAAAAAAACGTATTAATGACTAGATCGAATCGCGCCCGAACTCTTTTTACAGTTAGGTACCTACTACGACAACTAGGTAGGTACATGTATAGATTACAAGTTTGGCCTATTACCGAACAACTAACGGTAACAAATTATTTCGATCTCTTTTCCTCTTTTTGATTTCTCGCTCTTGTGTGTATGATATTGTAGGCAAATATTCAATACAGGTTGTATACGTATATTGATATATTCTATCGATTTATTTACTAATATTTACAACGTTTTTGATTTTATAACGACTTATTGAAATCCTAATCTCAAAATCTAAACGTGCAATCTTTGGTCTTCTTAAAGAACACTATTGTCTGTGGCAAAAGATCAGAAAGTAGACATTTCTTATTATCTGTATTTTGTTACTTTGAACGTGAATCTCGACCAAAATTGTCTGGGCACATCAAGGGTTTGGTATACGTATATCTTAACCCCAAAATCAAATCAATCAAATTTGGTTTCATTCTAAAACTAATTCATGATGGAAAATGGTTATCCTTATATCTGCTTTTTTGTCTTCTTCGAAATTACTTCCATAATGGATTGGAGTGGAAACTCAAAAGAGGGTAATCATTTGGTAGCTATTTTTCGAACCCAGCAAGAATCTGGTCTCAAAATTCTCTAGCCCATTGAGGGTTCCAAATATCAACCTTAAAATCCAAATGGTACTAGTTTAGCATCACTGCAGAACCCTATTCCAGTTCTCCATAAAAAAATTAATGGAAAATAGGGTTACTTTCCACATGTTCTTGTCTTCATTCCATTTCAATTGTGGATTGAAGTAGAAAATCGAAAGAGGGTAGTTATTTTGTATCTATTTTTCAACCCCAACAAGAATCTGGTCTTAAAATTTTCCAGAACATCAACCTTTTCAAATATCAACCTTAAAATCCAAAGGGTGTTATTTTGGCTTGATTCCAGATCCATATCCAGTTCTCCATAAAAAAAATGGAAAATAATTACCTTGAATCAGGAACATAATTTTCGACCTAGTTTTTGCTGGCCATTTAGAATCTGGTCTCTAAATTGTCCTATTACATCATGGTCTTTAAATATCAACCTTAAAATTAAAATAGTAAAACTTTGGCTTGATTTTAGAGCCAGATGTAAACTTTCCATCGAAAATAGGTGGAAGATGATTGCCATTTCTTCTGTTGTTTGAATTCACTCCACCATGGTAGTGTTATCTTTCTCAAATACACATCTATGAAGGATTAGAAAGAATAATTACAAAGTAGAGTTATTATTTTGGATCTATTCTTGTATGACCATCTGGAATATAGTCTCAAAACAGTCCCAGTACATCATGGTTTTCGAATATCCGCCTTAAAATACAAATTCCAAGTTTTCCATCAAAAGATGGGTGGAAAATGATTACCCTTGCATTCATTCCACCCTTCCATGATGGATTTAATGCATTCTTCGATGTCTAGCTGAATTTTGACACTAGAAATTGAAATTCCAACAATACCTTTAATGGTGGATTAAATTAGACCATAGCACCATAATTTGAAGTTATGGTAATCCAAAGTCATGCTGAATTGGAGCAATTTTGAAACCGGATTTATAGTCATAATTATTATGTTAATTCCTTTTTATCCAATTTATTTATGAAAATGAAACCTGGGATCTTAACACGCTTTGGGATTCTAAAAATTTTGATGATGAGTTCTGAATTTTATCGATTCATTTAAACCAACGTAACTAAATATTAATTATACAGGGTTTTTCAAGTTGATGGGCTATTAGAAGTATATGAATTAGTAGAAGGAATTCAATTCTGAAACTTGGGCTCATTTGGTTATTGTTTATGCCGCTTCTTTTAAAAATATTTTCAAGTTCGATTTACATCCGGTTATACCGGAAGTTGACACCAACTTTGTTATTTTAAATGGAATGGTATATTTTTACGCTGAATTCGAATAAAACGTGTAATTCTAAGGTAAGTTTGATAACCAACTTGTACACCTATGACGATCGGTTTCTGAGTTAATTTAATTTATAGAAAAAAAATCGCTACCGCAACCTAAATTATAAAAAAATCATAACTTCCACAAAATACGACTTAGACTATTGAAATTTTTACTAGTAATAGCTGAATATTAGTGCTAACGCCTTGACAAAATTGAATTAAATAATTTATACAGGGCGTTCAAAATAAAATTCTAAAATTGAAAAACTTCAAACACGAATTACCTCGTTGTTTCAAATGGCACCTACTATTTTTTATTTTTTCAATCGATTTCTTTTTTTATCCACTTTCGATCTATATGGATACTTCATATTTTAAGTAATAATTCAAAATTATTCCAAAATTTTCAAATAAAATAGGAAGTATCCATATAGATCGAAAGAGGATAAAAAAAAGGATTCGATTGAAAAAATAAAAAATAGTAGATGCCAGTTGAAAAACGAGGTTATTCGTGTTTGAAGTTTTTCAATTTTAGAATTTTATTTTGAACGCCCTGTATAAATTATTTAATTCAATTTTGTCAAGGCGTTAGCACTAATATTCAGCTATTACTAGTAAAAATTTCAACACTCTAAGTCGTATTTTGTGGAAGTTATGATTTTTTATAATTTGGGTTGCGGTACCGATTTTTTTTTCTATAAATTAAATTAACTCAGAAACCGATCGTCATAGGTGTACAAGTTGGTTATCAAACTTACCTTAGAATTACACGTTTTATTCGAATTCAGCGTAAAAAATATACCATTCCATTTAAAATAACAAAGTTGGTATCGACTTCCGGTATAACCGGATGTAAATCGAACTTGAAAATATTTTTAAAAGAAGCGGCATAAACAATAACCAAATGAGCCCAAGTTTCAGAATTGAATTCCTTCTACTAATTCATATACTTCTAATAGCCCATCAACTTGAAAAACCCTGTATATTCTTTTTGTTCCACTTGGGACTATATCAAATGCGAATATTCTTCTCCTTTTAAATTCGAAAAATTTTGGTATGAGTTATAACTTGATATTTGACAAAAATTCTTGTGAAATCTTGAATCCAATTCTGAGTCCAACCCTGTTTAAAAGGCACTACTATTTCTTGTTCTGCGCAGTTCCACAGCTAACGCTTATTACGAGTCAGTCATCCTTGTAAACAGACAGATGATGTCAAAGATATCGAATGCGTTACCGCAAGTGCACTCTGCGCAGAAAACCGATCGGACGGACAGTCGCAGTCAGCGAAAAGCGCAGAGTCAACTTAAACCGGTACAGGGTTCACCTGTGCTGTGCACACAGTCGTGGTCTGATACGTAAGTACGTACGTGCAAATTAATGACTTAGATACATACAAGTTTTCAAAGAATTCGCTAAAAGAGCCAAGCGAAGAACGCGTCGGAATTCGACCTATGCTAAAAACGTAATAACACACCTTTATATATATTTAGTAGGTAAAACGGATAGAAATATGTGAGCACGTCACACACATACTTGCTTATATAAATGTAAAATTGTACTTGGGTGTATGGTTGTGAGTGTTGTGAGTATATGCATGAATGAATCGCGTATGTTTCTGCATTTCCTTTTGCAATCGAGTCTTCTATGCCAGCCACATTTTTATAGGCACCTACATAGGTAGGTATATGGTAGTGACAGAAAGCTGGGAATGTAAAAAATAATTGTGTTAAATAAAAAAATATAAATAAAGAAATAACGCTTGGTATGTTTCACTAATTTTTATTTATCAAGTAAGTAAGTCAAGTATAACTCTTTGACAATGACCGAACAGCCGAAATTAATAAGTAAAAATTAGTGAAACATACCAAGTGTTATTTATTTATTTCTTGATTTATTTTGAATAATGTTTCACCAAGAGCTAAGCCAAATTACAATCAATATTATAAACTAAAGAAAAAAAAAAGATTAGACAGTATTATTAAAAACAAAATATTTAGGTTATAGTCCGGTCAATTTAGACATTGAAGCTACATAAATTCCCACCAAGCTGAAAATCGGTGATATTGTTTAAAATATGATTAAAAATAAAATTTGAAAGTTCCCCATCTTTCCCCTGTACGGAAAAAATTTTATTCTAGGTCAAAGGTCAAAAAAATTAGTTTTTCGCGATTTTCAGCAAAACGGTAAGTTTTATCATAAAAATACTTCAGACAAAAATTGTAGACCATAAAATTATCTATAAAATATGTATCAATATTTTTTTTCCTAAGAGCCACCGTTTCTGAGATATCAGGTAAAATGAAACCCAGTCCCCTATTTTATACTCCAGTGTAACCTCGAGACAACATCTGTCTCCTGTTCAATTGTATGCGTGGCTAGGGTCTTATACCTGCTTTATGTCAGTGTGCCCAATAAATGAAATACTGTTAGTCTCAGGGTTGCCAGATTAGGGGATTTTCCCCAAAAAATTGGGGATTTTTTTTCCTTTAGGGTATTTTTTAGGGATATATTTTTCAGGGGAATTCTTCTGGGGAAAAATTTTCCTTTACAATCTTTTTTCTATTTGCACTAAATATTTTCTAGTTCTTGGGGATTTATTTGTCACATAGCTTATTTTTGAGTATTTTAGAGATACATATTTTATAGATAATTTTATGATCTACAATTTTTGTCTGGGGTAATTTTATGATAAAACTTACCTTTTTGCTGAAAATCGCGAAAAACTCATTTTTTTGACCTTTAACTTTAAATAACATTTTTTCCATACAGGGAAAAGATGGGGAACTTTCAAATTTTATTTTTAATCATATTTTAAACAATCTTCAGTTTGGTGGAAATTGATGTAACTTTACTCTTATTTTTTGGTCTAATTTGACCGGACTATTAGGTTAGGTTAGGTTAGGTTAGGTCTTCAAATGCCACAACAACCACTAATTACATCCATCGTATCTATGATCCTGTCAGAATCATATTTATATTTATTTACACACTGGGCGAGGAGATAAAGGTAGAAAATAAATATACCCTATAAAATTACCCAAAGATTGGATTTTATAAGAAATAGTCACCGACAGCAGGAGCAATATACATTTTATGTACCTACGTATTCGTTTTAATGAATAATAAAAGGATATAACCTACAAAAGTATTTACATATGTGTAGTCTAACTGAATATATTTACAAAATACGTCTTTGGCGAACAGAGACAACTTCAAAATAGTAACTCAATTTTGTTTAGAATGAACCTTCTTTTAAATGTATTGCAATAAATTATTTAACTTATTATCGTTTATCTTCGTCAAAAAATAAATAAATAAAAATTGCAGTTCTGATGGTTGTAAAAACTTCATCTAGTTAAAGAAATCACCATTCTGTGAATTCGTAAATTTGATCCGGAACATCCTGAACGAACTGACCGTTTAATATTTAATATAAAAGGAGATCAGGTTTCGGATTCTTCGTAAAATTATCTTTAGGAATTTTTCCAGGTAAAAGAGGTACCTATACCTTACCTAATGTACCTGTAGCAAATGTTAAACGTTAAATACACGTAGCTATTTTACTAACGAAAAGTGTTCAAAAGTAAGCAAAAAAAAGAGAATTCTTGGTGATTTTTGTACCATTCATAACTACCACAAAAAGCCCTAAATTGATGCAGCAATAACTCAAGGATTTTATATTTTCTGAATATTCACTCATCAATCACAAAGTTCAATGTTATAAAACCGTGATGCTATTAATTCTGTTGTCATTGTTGTTTATATACCCTAATATTCGGTGTAGGTAAATGTTCTTAGAATGACCACCACTACCTGTCAAATTTGTTAGGTTACATTATGAATTCCTTTTAAATATTTGTGGAAACCTTTTGGGAATCTTTCGGTCATGATGACGTTTTTAATCTTAATATACCTAGTTAATTTTACAAACATCAAATAATATTTTATTGCATTACCAAATAAACTAAGTGGGTGGCTTACGTATGTAGAACCGATAGTAGTTTATGTTCCTATTTCCTTGTTCCGAAAATTCTACGTGTTTGTTCTATGTAACTGTTTCAATTCTAGCTCATATAAGTACATACCTTTACTCTATAAAATTTAAGATTGCATGTGTATGAAATAATAATCAGTGATGGCAAAAGCAATCTGTCTTCTACTCGATTTAATAGCTTAAAAACAGAGACAACTTTTATAAATATAAAGTAACGAGAGTCCTAACTCAATTTTGTTTAAAATGAACATGGAAACAATTTGACTCAATCGCCTCTAACTGACTTATGTCACTCGTTTTGACGTTTCGTGTTATTTCTGAAATTATTGGAAATTTACAGACTATTACATTTTTATACATATGTTAGACAAAATATTTATTTTCATAATTGTGTTGCATTTATCTGTTATCGCTTTGCACTATTATTTACTATTAACTTAGTTTATTTATTCCAAAGTTGTTGATTTATTGACATAGTTTAGAATTATAACAGCGCATGCAGTCTTAAATTTTAAAGGGCGTAGGAAGTTCCATAGATATAGATATTTAATTGACTTCAAAGACGATTCTCAAAAAGGAAGATTTACCTGCAGGATACACTTAGAAAATAAAGGAGGACAAAGAAGATGCTTAGGTATATACTAAAAAGAAGTCCGACTGACTGTAAAGAAAACATTAGAAATCGCAAGCCTGAAGAATAATATTATTTTATAAGCACGTTTGTCAATTTTGGCGAAACGAGAAAGCAGACGGTTGACGGAATTTACTTACCTAACCTACAAAGACGAGATTTACGGAAGTTCATCATAAATTAATTATTATTGATATTTCCAACAATTAACAATACCTATCTACTATTAACCAACCATTTCATTTTTATTATCTATGCTACTGACGAGAAAAAACAAATTCATCGGTTATAAAAGTTGCCATTTCAATTTTATCTTTGTATATTAAAATCCAAATATTATTTACATGATACATGAATAATTAATAAATATTACTATTAAAACTTTAATTTTAAATTCAGGATATACTTTAAAGTATTTTTTTCGTTCCAAAACGAAATGCAAAAGTGAGGTTATATTGTACAACTTTTTTACTATAAAAAATTAGTCCTTCGATGTTATACAAAATTTTGTAAGTAGTAAATACTTATAACAACAAATATAAATATTAAATGTAAAAAAATTCTTTTGAAAAGTGAGGTTATAGGTATTGCAAAAAAAATTTGTTGGCCTTAATCAAGACGAATCATTTAAAATTACGAAAACATGTACTTACGTCTAATTACACGGTTTGCAAATTAGCGGTTTGTGTTAAAAAAGTATTCGTAAATCATTCCACCTTTGTATGTACGTATGTACGTAATTATGTATCTATTTTAATTAGTAAGATTGTGTTAATGTTACTCGATGTTAACAGTTTCGGTTTACATCACACCATTTTACCTAAAGGCATTTTAAGAAGGTAGTTAGTTAATTATAACAACTGATGTAAGAGGATAGAATCGCATTTTGAAATATTATACTTGAGGTCAAATTTTTGAACTTTAGAGTGTAGAGAATAAAACAACCAACTAATGGTTCAGGGAATAAACACAAAAGAGAAAAGACCAAAAAATTAAAGGAAAGTTGGATTTTTGCATGAGCAATACAATTGTTTATTGCTTTATACACATGCAGAATGTACACGAAACGTCAAAACGAGTGACATAAGTTAGGTTAGAGGCGATTGAGTCAAATTGTTTCCATGTTCATTTTAAACAAAATTGAGTTAATACTCTCGTTACTATTTATAATAGTTGTCTCTGTTTTTAAGCATATACATCGCCAAAGACGTATTTAGGAAATAAATTCAGTTACACAACACATACTTTTGTGTTTTCTATACTTTCTTTAACTATTAAATCGAGTATAACACAGATTGCTCTTGTCATCACTGATTATTATTTCATACACATGCAATCTTAAATTTTATAGAGTATAGGTATCTACTTATATAAGCTAGAATTGAAACAGTTACATAGAACAAACACGTAGAATTTTCGGAACAAGGAAATAGGAACATAAACTACTATCGGTTCTACATACGTACGCCACCCACTTAGATTATTTGGTAATAGAATAAAATATGAGTTAATGTTTGTAAAATTAACCAGGTATATTAACATTAAAAACGTCATCATGACCTAAAGATTCCCAAAAGGTTTCCAGAAAAATTTAAAAGGAATCATAATGTAACCTAACAAATTTGACAGGTAGTGGTGGTCATTCTAAGAACATTTACCTACACCGAATATTAAATTACACACAATAGGACAAATTTAATAAAAAATTGGTTGAATAGTTCCGGGGTTTATCCCACACAAACATTGGGGCACAACATTATGACTACACAATTAAAAGTTATTAAAAATATTAAAATTTTGCTAATTTACTTTTTTTTTTAGTTCCAGAAATTCATCAGTTTTTGAAAAGGCGTGGAGACGTATAATTTGGTGAGTTGATTATAATTTTTTTAATTAGTACCTTGTTTTTATGGTTGGTAGGTAGCATGGGGTGAATTAATTTAATGGTAGAGAAAGGGTAAATACTCTTTACAATAATTAAGGCCCAAAGGATTTTTCATGATTAAATAAAACAATTTATAGGTTAGGCATAAGTTTTTGAAAGGACTTATTTGAAAATAAAATACTAGAAATCCTGATACATGCATTTCTACCCCAATTGTCGAGCATAATCTCGTGATATAGTCACGTGAACACTTTTTCCGCCCCTTTTGCATAGTAGTAGGTATCTATAGATACCATAACCTCAATTTTTTAAACAGTTTCAGTTACTATTGGTTTTGTTGCTAACAACTTCAAGAAAATAGGTAAATAGGTATTAAAATTCACACTGCAAATCACAAATACCTTCCAGGCAAAATAATCAATCAAATAAATAATAAATTGCAAAAAATTACGTCATCGCAATTATCGCATATTTGGAATAAGATGGTACAATACCATGAGTCATTTATTTATTTATTATTATCCACACATGACCTAAGTGTGAATACTTGTTCTTCTCATTAAATAAAATAAACGAAGACCTGTTTTCAAGGTTGATCAAATTACACAAAACACATTGTTTAAAAGCCACAATTTTAAAAGAAGAATATTGTACCTATAAATATGTACGTAATGTTTTTTTAATTTTAAAAACCATAATGAGCTCTTTAGAAAGGGGTTAAGTACGTATTTGAATTTCAACTTAACGAAAATGAGGTTATGGTTTGAATTAGTGCCCCTTTATTGAACAGAACAGTAGAGTAATTATTTGATTGTTTAATAAAAGACAATTGTCAATTTAAAAAGCAAATTACTGTAAGGGAGAGGCATCACATTAAACCTTTCACGATTTAATATCTGGCAAAGTAATAACATTTTGATGGCACTTCGAAATCAATAAGGTAATTAAGTTTTAAACACCTTGTTTTAATTGTTTATTAATTGCCTTTCGGTACCGGTTGAATTGTAAAATTTCTAGACGGTAAGACATTAACACGTTTTAACAACAATGTGAAAGAAAAATCAGAAGTTCTTGAATATTAAGTACGTAATATTTCACATTAAAGCTTTACTTTTCGGTATTATGGGAAGTTGAATGTAGGGCACACGCATTTCGTTGGTTTTAATTTTTCTGGTGGGATCCTATTTGTTTTTTCTAAAATAAAAGTAGCCTATGTTACTCCTTATTACAGCAGCTATCTGCCAGTGAAAGTCCCGTCAAAATCGGTTCAGCCGTTTCGGAGATTAGCCGGAACAAACAGACAAATTTATTGTGAAAATAAAATAAATATTTTTGACTATCAAAATTTGTGTATTATCAATCAAAATTTATCATGTTCATGGGGGAGGGGGTTAGTTTTTTTGGCGTAATATTTACAGGGGGGAGGTCACAAAAAGTGAGTCACAGCGTGACAACCGGGGGGGAGGGGGTCAAAAAAGCTAATTTTAGCGTGACGTATTTTATGAACAGCCACATACTATAATTTGGTAAATAGAGAAAACATTACTGTCAATAAAGATTTACATACGTACATATTCTTTTCTTCAAATATTATTTATTAATGACTTTTGCTGCCAAGATTTTTAGTCAGACGTTCCACAGATTTTTATTCAGGTGCGGCCTTTGAGTATTGAGAAAGACGAATAAATATGAAAAATAAATGGGTGTCTATGTATTAAATATGCATGTATGTATGTATTTATAAGTGTTTGTGTGTACCTATGTGAGTAGAAATGTTTGAATGTAGGTTTTAGAAACTTTTACTTACTTACTTGAATGAAGATGAGATGCATAGTACCTACCTATAAATGAGCATAACCTAAAATCGACATCAGGCAATCATTTGTCGAATAGCTTACACGATGTTTTCTATTTTATTAATATAAAATAAAAAATATAAAAAACATCGCACATAAAAAATTTTGTACCATTAAACGTACATTGAAGGTAATGAAGACGAAATTTATTTATTAATTATTCAACATTTTTTATTGGTTTTAATTTTTGTTTCTAAAATAAAAGTAGCCTAAGTTACTCCTTATTACATCAGCTATCTGCCAGTGAAAGTCCCGTCAAAATCGGTCCAGCCATTTCGGAGATTAACCGGAACAAACAGACAAACAGACAGACAAAAATGTAAAAAATGTTTTTGATTGTGCTGACTTTGCTCTTCATACTTATTGTTGGACGTAGTTAAATTGTCTAATGGTAGAATTACTAAGAAATATAAATAATACAGGGTGATCGTTTCCAGCCTACCCTCCCCTCCACCCCAGAAGTATCTCCGGACTGAATTGGAATATTGTTTCGAAATTTTAGTCGTTTGTGTTTTAAGAAGTGGCCTACAGTTGTTTTCAAATATTTTTGATCTTTTATTACTTCTGGAATACCGGATGTTAACGTCAACTTCGTTATTTTAAAAGGAACCCCCACTTTTTTTCCATTTTCTGATTCCTCAACAAAATTAAAGGTAATGTTGATAATATTTCGATGTTTTCAAAATTTATCCGTTTGCAGCAACCCTTCTCTTTGGCCCGGTTATCTTGGAAACTAATTGACAATAATAAATTATTTTTTTTTGGACATCTTAACGTTTTAATATGGTACCAAATTAATCCGGTCAAATTAGACCAAAAAATAAGAGTAAAGCTACATAAATTCCCACCAGGCTGAAAATCAGTGAGATTGTTTAAAATATGATTAAAAATAAAATTTTAAAGTTCCCCATCTTTCCCCCGTATGGAAAAAAAAATATTCAAGGTTAAAGGTCAAAAAAATAAGTTTTTTGCGATTTTCAGCAAAACGGTAAGTTTTATCATAAAATTACCCCAGACAAAAATTGTAGATCATAAAACTATCTATAAAATATGTATCAATATTTTTTTCCTAAGAGCCAACGTTTCTGAGATATCAGGTTAAATGAAACCCAGTCCCTTATTTTATACGCCAGTGTAACCTCGAGACAACATCTGTCTCCTGTTCAATTGTATGCGTCGCTAGGGTCTTATACCTGCTTTATGTCAGTGTGCCCAATAAATGAAATACTGTTAGTCTCAGGGTTGCCAGATTAGGGGATTTTCCCCAAAAAATAGGGGATTTTTTTTCCTTTGGGGTATTTTTTGGGGATATATTTTTCAGGAGAATTCTTCTGGGGAAAAATTTTCCTCTACAATCTTTTTACTATTTGCACTAAATATTTTCTAGTTCTTGGGGATTTATTTGTCACATAGCTTATTTTGGGGTATTTTAGAGATACATTTTTTATTGATTATTTTATGATCTATAATTTTTGTATGAAGTATTTTTATGATAAAACTTACCGTTTTGCTGAAAATCGCGAAAAACTCATTTTTTGACCTTTAACCTTGAATAATTTTTTTTCCATACAGGGGAAAGATGGGGAACTTTCAAATTTTATTTTTAATCATATTTTAAACAATCTTAGTGATTTTCAGCTTGGTGGGAATTTATGTAGCTTCGAATGTCTAAATTGACCGGACTAAAATCGTCCAAAATTTAAAAAACAAAAATAATATATAAAGAAGGGGTTAGAAAGTGTCTAGTTGATGTTAACTTCCGGCATAATTGGAAGTGATAAGATACAAAATATTTTAAAACTTAGGCCACTTCTTAAAAAATTTCAAAACGTTGTTTCAATTTAGCCTGGAGATACGTCTAGGGGGTAAGCTGAAAACGATCACCCTGTAAGACAAACGACTTATATATAAGGAGCTGTTCATAAAATACGTCACGCTAAAATTAGCTTTTTTGCCTCCGCCCGCCCCCCCCCCCCCCCGGTTGTCACATTGTGTCACCCATTCTGTGACCCCCCTGTAAATATTAGATATGTCACAAAAACTAAACCGTCCCCCCTGAACATGATAAATTTTGATTGATAATATACAAATTTTGATAGTGAAAAGTATTTATTTTATTTTCATAATAAAATTAAAATAAATTAATAAATATCTTTTGTAACGAACAAATAAAGTCCAAGGATTCTGTAAAAATTCAGTAAAATTTTTTGATGAACGGCGAACGTCACGTTGTCGTAGACCCCCTGTGCCCTCCTTGTCACATCTTGTCACACTCAGGAAGACCCCTCCCCCCCCTTGTATGCGTACGTCATTTATGAACGGCCCCTAATACAAAAAATATTTTATTGGAAATGTACATCACCTAAGCAAAAATGATTATCATTATTAAGTGCTTTATTATATCTATTATTTCCAATTTCACAGAACTGACGACAAATACAATACAATGTTTTTATAGATAGACAAAAACTTGTCTGTAGGCTTGTCAAAACATTCATTGTGATGATAATACTCGTAATTTATTGTATAATAAAAGCACCGTTTTATAAAATAATTAATTTTTATTGATCTGGTACGTAATTATTTATTTAATTGCAGATAGGTATTGTGTCAATAGTAAACTCCTTAACGGTAGGTAATTATTACTGAATAATAAAATAATTTCTCTAAATCGTTCGTCTTCACCAAAAAAAGTTCTTGTCTTTCAAATGTATTGAAATAAATTATTTAACTTATTATCGTTTATCTTGGTCAAAAAATAAATAAATAAAAGTTACAGTTCTTATGGTTGTAAAATCTTCTTCTTCTAGTTTAAGAAATCACTATTCTGTAAATTGTTATAGAATCGTAAATTTGATCCGGAACATCTGAACGAACTGACCGTTTAATATTTAATATAAAAGGAGATCAGGTTTCGGATTCTTTGTAAAATTATCTTTAGGAATTTTTCCAGGTAAAAGAGGTATACCTACCTACCTAATGTACCTGTAGCAAATGTTAAACGTTAAATAAACGTAGCTATTATACTGACGAAAAGTGTTCAAAAGTAAGCAAATAGAGAATTCTTGGTGATTTTTGTACCATTCATAACTACCACAAAAAGCCCTAAATTGAGGCAGCAACAACTCAAGGATTTTATATTTTTTGAATATTCACTCATCAATCAGAAAGTTCAATGTTATAAAACCGTGATGCTATTAATTCTGTTGTCATTGTTGTTTATATACCCTAATATTCGGTGCAGGTAAATGTTCTTAGAATGACCACCACTACCTGTCAAATTTGTTAGGTTACATTATGAATTCCTTTTAAATATTTGTGGAAACCTTTTGGGAATCTTTCGGTCATGATGACGTTTTTAATCTTAATATATCTACCTAGTTAATTTTA
The DNA here is from genome assembly GCA_029378335.1 of Agrilus mali. Lineage (NCBI taxonomy): Eukaryota > Metazoa > Arthropoda > Insecta > Coleoptera > Buprestidae > Agrilus > Agrilus mali. The sequence continues at coordinate 18,764,601 of CM055662.1, forward strand.
CAAACATCAAATAATATTTTATTTTATTACCAAATAAACTAAGTGGTTGGCGTACGTATGTAGAACCGATAGTAGTTTATGTTCCTATTTCCTTGTTCCGAAAATTCTACGTGTTTGTTCTATGTAACTGTTTCAATTCTAGCTTATATAAGTAGATACCTATACTCTATAAAATTTAAGATTGCATGATTCAACTCGATTTAATAGATAAAGAAAAGATAGAAACCACAAAAGTATGTGTTGTGTAACTGAATCTATTTCCGAAATACGTCTTTGGCGATGTATACGCTCAAAAACAAAGACAACTTTTATAAACAGTAACGAGAGTCTTAACTCAATTTTGTTTAAAATGAACATGGAAACAATTTGACTCAATCGCCTCTAACCTAACTTATGTCACTCGTTTTGACGTTTCGTGTTCTTTCTGAAATTATTGCAAATTTATCGATTCCAAAGTTGTTGATTAATTCATACAGTTTTGAATTATGACGGCATGCAATCCCAATTTTAATGGATATATGTTTATATTTGTGTCTTGGCCTCTATTCAATGTATTTTTCTTTAGGACGGTGTATATATGACAGCTGTCAAATTTGTTAAATTATTTTAGGTTATTAACTGATTTGAATTATTTTTCAAACAAAGAAATATCGACATGTTGAGGAATTTCCATACCTATTTGCCAAAACAAGTATTGTAACGACAAATAATGATAATAACTATTGTACGAGTATAATTACTAACGTATTAATTTTAATAATTTTAAGAACAATCAATATTTAACCTTACAGGGACACTTTTAAGTCTCAGGACATCGTGACATGAGCTTTAGGCAGGGAGTCATACTGTGTTCAACCACTTAAATGGTTAACGTATGTAGAATGGGTAGTATTTTATGTTCCTCTTTTCTTGTTGCGAAGATTTCACCTGTTCGTCCCATGTAACTATTACATTCTTACAATTTAGGTTATATAAGAACTTTAGATTGTTTTTATTGAAATTTTGTGAAGAAAAAATAGTTTGTGGTTACTTAAAGGTCTCGTTAGGGTAGATTAGGTTAGGTTTGACCAGGTTAAGTTGGTCCTGTTTAAAATAACACTAATATTAACTAATTTGAAACGGATTGATTGCTGCTTTTATGAAAACTGACAGGACGTCTACATTTAAATACAGGCATACATGCATATATGTATTCGCATCCCTGTATGGGTTCACACAACAGATATTCTCAACCCCACACAATTTTTTCATCCGTAACATCCGGTGTAATTCACGTGCAGAATAATCAGACTTAAATCCGGCACAGTGTAGGTAATATTTATTAGGGTCAAACAGGTACAGGTAGTGAGGTTAATAATAAGCAACCCAAAAATAGTTTTAGGTATATAATATCAATTAAAATTTTATTATTAGGTAGGTACACCTGAAAATATTTGAATACAGAATTCAGAATAGAAATAAAGATTCCTTAACCTGGGAAATTTTTTAAGCTTTTGGTGGTCATTTAAAATTGTTGCAAACTCAAAATTAACATTAACATTAAATAATAAATAAAAAAAATTACGTTTCAATTTCTTTTTCTATTTTATTATGGATACCTACCTACGTATAAAATATTCTCTAAAAGAAAATCGTTCAGACATAACCTACAAAATTTCAAATTTCAAAAAGTAATTACTCAAAGATAACTTTGAAGATATTAGAACCTCTGCATAAGAGACTCTGACAAATGTTATTAACAGGTGTACAAACAGGTAATTAGTACCTAACCTAATCTAACCTATTAGGGGTGTCAAAGGGAAATTAGCCACCGGTGTGAAGTCATTAATTTGTAAGAAAATTTGAAAATAATTACATTAACTACATACTTAGTTTACTTTGAAACTTTTGTGCCCAAATATACCAACTAACTCCTGGCTCTACAAACTTTTTGTACCTAATTGAATTCTTTAGAGATTCCCAAGACAAGTTCATTTGAATATTTGCAATAATTAATTGTCCATATTGTATACAAATAAATCTTAAAAGTCGATTTTAGGGCATAACTTACCAAAAAATCAACCAGAAGTGTAGCCTTTATTTTATTATATTATTCCATAACAATTTTCTTCATGGAAACCGCGTTGGCACTTGGCTGTAACACTTCCACACCTAAATTCCAACCGAGACTTTGCACTTTAGATGACGCGGCAACAGCGCAAAACGGTAAGAAAACTCGAAAAGTGCGTGTTTCCGGTACTACCGATCGCCCGAATCCGGTCAAACGAAAAAGGAAACCGATACGGGATCGAATGTAATCCACAGGGATAACGTTGCGGTTCCGGAGCCGGGATTTACGTATACATGTATACAGAAACCACCACGACGACGATGTATGTGTGTATATGTATGTATGTATGTAAACCAAGTGGACAGGACAGTAGTTTAACACCACGTCACCGACGACTCTCGACTCAGGTAACTTCGGCACGGCAGGTAGAATGCTACCGCCGTGAACGAGGTAGGTGCTGGAGAATGTCTTCGAGGCCATGGGGACAAGAAAGAACTTGGTGGGATCGGCCATCGTCGACCAGTCGACTATTATAATAGGCACCACTATATACACGTAAATATAACAGGTAAACTCGAAAAAGACTGACACGAATTAGAAGTCGTGGAATCACTGAGGAGTCTCCTCTAAACCGTGGAGTCACTGAGGAGTCTCCTCTGGAATCTGTCGTTTTGAAAAATTAACACCATACACGATATATTTGATGAAGTGATGTCAAAATGCTTTAGGTTGTTGTTATTAGGAATCCTTTTAACCATTTCTCAACTTATACCTTGGTAGTTTCAATATCAACCTCCAGGACATCAGTTGGTTGACGATTCTTTCCAATGATGTTTGGAATTTTTAAAATTGAATATTGTTTCCAATTTCCTAAACAAAATTGTCCCAGGGTATTTTGCCATCGTCAGTCTTCGTTTTATCACGAATTCCAAATCAAAAACCATCTTTGAACTTTGTCACTGAGGAGTCTCCTCTGGAATCTGTCGTTTGAAATTAACACCATACACGATATATTTGATGAAGTGATGTCAAAATGCTTTAGGTTGTTATTATAAGGAACCCTTTTGACCATTTTCCACCTTATACCTTGGTAGCTTCAATATCGACCTCCAGGACATCAGTTGGTTGACGATTCTTCCAATGATGTTTGGAATTTTTAAAATTGAATTATTGTTTCACCCAATTTCCTAAACAAAATTGTCCCCTAGGGTATTTTGGCCATCGTCAGTCTTCGTTTTATCACGAATTCAAAATCAAAAAACCATATTTGAAGTTTGTCTCGCTGAGGAGTCTCCTCTGGAATCTGTCGCTTTGGACAATTAACACCATACACGATATATTTGATGAAGTGATGTCAAAATGCTTTAGTTGTTATTATTAGGAACCCTTTTGACCATTTTCCACCTTATACCTTGGTAGTTTCAATATCAACCTCCAGGACACCAGTTGGTTGACGATTCTTTCCAATGATGTTTGGAATTTTTAAAATTGAATTATTGTTTCACCAATTTCCTAAACAAAATTGTCCCCAGGGTATTTTGGCCATCGTCAGTCTTCGTTTTATCACGAATTCAAAATCAAAAAACCATATTTGAAGTTTGTCTCGCTGAGGAGTCTCCTCTGGAATCTGTCGCTTTGGACAATTAACACCATACACGATATATTTGATGAAGTGATGTCAAAATGCTTTAGATTGTTATTATTAGGAACCCTTTTGACCATTTTCCACCTTATACCTTGGTAGTTTCAATATCAACCTCCAGGACACCAGTTAGCTGGCGATTCTTTCCAATGACGTTTGGAATTTTTAAAATTGAATTATTGTTTCACACAATTTCCTTAACAAAATTGTCCCTAGGGTATTTTGGCCATCTTCAGTCTTCGTTTTATCACGAATTCAAAATCAAAAAACCATATTTGAAGTTTGTCTCGCTGAGGAGTCTCCTCTGGAATCTGTCGTTTTCGATATTTTACTCTATACACAATATATTTGATGAAGTGATGTCAAAATGCTTTAGATTGTTATTATAAGGAGCCCTTTTAACCATTTCCCACCTTATAACTTCGTAGTTTCAATATCAACCTCCAGGATACCAGTTGCTTGACGATTCCTTCCAATGATGTTTGGGATTTTTAAAATTGGATTATTGTTTCACACAATTTCCTAAACCAAATTGTCCCTAGGGTATTTTGGCTAATTCTACCATTTTCTAGAGTGGCTCTCCCCAAAAACTAATACAATCCTCGTCCTATTGGGATCTCATTCAATTTTGTATAAGAGAAGTGTGGATTCACTTGTCATTCATTCAAAATCTATTACCAATTACACTGTCACGAGAATCCACATTAAGGTAATGGAAAATTCTGAAGACATTGCGTTCTTCCAGTAGTGATCCCATCAAGACTTAGATGAGTATAATTTAATGCTTCCAAAGTGAGGAAGCAGTCCAAGTAACCTTAACAAAAAGTCCTGCAGGAACATTGGACCATTTCTAAAGTTTAATGAGGAAGGAAAAACACTCCCACATCCTCCCAAAATCATTTTCAAAAGTTATCCTTTCTCTTTTCGCAGTTCTAATGCAATTGGTCAGTTGGCAAAACTATCTAACAAGCTCTTATGTCACCCCAAAGTTTGCTACAAATAATCTTCCTTCCTTCTGAAGTCTAGATCCTTTAGGAAGTTGACAAAACTTCTTGAAACACTCCCTCACCCTTCGAAAATTATTTTCAAAAATGATCCTTTCTCTTTTCGCAGTTCTAGTGCAATTGGTCAGTTGGCTAAACTATCTAACGAGCTCTACTGTCATCCCAAAGTTTGCTACAATTAATTTTCCTCTTTCCTCAGATCTAGCTCATTTGGGAGTTTGGAAGAACTTCTTAAAACACTGCCACATCCTTCCAAAGTCATTTTCAAAAATTATCCTTCAGTTTTCACAGTTCTAGTGCAATTGGTCAGTTGGCAAACCATCTTACAAGCTCTTATGTCATTCGAAAGTTTGCTACAAATAATCTTCCTCCTTCCTCAGATCTAGCTCATTTGGAAAGTTGGAAAAACTTCAAATCAGAAGGAAATATCCCATCAGATACATCCTTTGTAAAAAAGCAGTAAAACTCATTCTAACTCTCATGAGGAACTTGAGATCTGCCTAGAAGGACGAAGGAAGTACTATTCGTAAATTAACATTTTTCAAAGTTTATAAGAAGGGGTTATACAAATGTAATAGTCTAGCGCTGATGGAAGAGGCTTCGATCGGGTTTGAATTAATAGACTCATTCCAGTTTTTGGGTTTCATTTAGGATTAGGATTTATGAAATACGTAGTAACACTAGTAACTTGCAAATGTGGACGTAATTATTTTATTTACATTTATTAAAAATAATTTAGTTATCTACAGGCGATTAGATTTAGATAATGACATTTAGAAACACATATACAGCTTCATTTTCTTCCTGACGGTAACCTTTCCTCCAAATAATCCTTCGCTTCATTAATCTTGGACGCTATGTAAGGTGAGCCTCCTCGATCTGGATGATTTAGAGTAATAAGTCGTAGGAATGCCTTCCTGATTGTACTCCTTTTGGCATAAGGTTCTACGCCAAGGATCAAAGCTGCCTCCTTCAAGTTCATTTTCGATTCGAAACCTCCTTTGTAATACTGAGAGTACTTATCTGCATACGACGATCTTCCAGATGATGATGATGATGATGATGATGAACAGTGGCCATCAAACAGATCCGGATCCAGTAAACGCAAATGTTTGAAAATGTGCTTGATCTCACCCTCCAAATGTGGCATTTTTCTAAGGACATAACGCCCTGCAAATCCAATGGCCGCGAATCCTAAACCTGTGAAGATCATTGATGTGGGCGAGGAACCTCCTCTCATCGTTGTCTATTAGTTGAAATTTCTACAAAATTTAGAAGTACATATATTGAATTATATTTAGTGATAGAAACAGTTAGCAGCAGTTAGTTTTTGGCAACTAAGAATTTTTGTGACAGCTAATCGCTCTTGTCAGTAAGCACCAACATAAATAGGAAACTAAGTTCTATAGATATAAAGGAACTAGGTAAATAAAAAATCATTATCTGCGACACATTAACAGTTACAGGAAATTATGATCTTAGTGAATATTACTACATATAAAAGAAAAGTTCAGGGAAGTGTAGGAAAATTATTTTGTGCAAGTTCAATCAGAATATAACTTTGATAAAAAATTTGGAAGGAACTGAACTTTTTATATGCTTTTCCTGAAGGTGCTAGTAGTAGTTATAATATTATAAATTGATGCAGTAAAATATCGATCATCTTGAAAATATTCTGGAATTGGTTGACAACTCTAAAATTTTATTGCATCTCCAAATTTATCTTAAATATGCTTTCCCTTCCCTCCTTTTCAGTTTGTTTTGAAGGTTGGTAAAACTTTCTATCCATGTCATTCCAAAGTAACTTCCAAAGGTTATCCCTTGTTTATTCACACTTATAGTGCATTTGATCAGTCGGTAAAACTTTCCAACAAGCTATTACATTATCCTATTAAAGATTAGTTCAAACCCCTTTTCTTTTTCCTCAAGTCTAGTTCGTTTGGGCAGTTGGCAAAACTTACTAAAACACTCCCACATCAGCCCAAAGTCATTTTCAAAGATAATTATTTCTCTTTTTGCAGTTCTAGTGCAATTGATCAGTTGGCAAAACCATCTAACAAGCTCTTGTGTTACCCCAAAGTTTGCTACCAATAATCTTCCTTTCTCCTCAGGTCTAGCTCATTTGGGAAGTTGGCAAAACTTTTTAAAACACTCTCACATGCTTCCAAAGTCATCTTCAAAAATTATCCTTTCTCTTTTCATAGTTCAAGTGCAATTAGTCAGTTGGCAAAACTATCTAACAAACTCTTATGTCATCCGAAAGTTTGCTACAAATAATCTTCCTCTTTTCTCAGGTCTAACTCATTTGGGAAGTTGGTAAAACTTCTTTAAACACTCCCACATCCTTCCAAAGTCATTTTCAAAAATTGTCCTTTATCTTTCACAATTGTAAAGCAATTGGTCAGTTGGCAAAACTACCTGAGAAGCTCCATTGTCATACCAAAGATTGGTACAAATAATCTTACTCGTTCCCAGGTCCAGCTCATTTGGGACAATTGGCAAAACATTTTCACACACTCCCACATACTTCCAAAGTCATCTTCAAAAATTATCCTTTCTCTTTTCAGTTCTAGAATAATTGGTCAGTTGGGAAAACTATCTAACAAGCTTTTATGTCATCCCAAAGTTTGCTACAAATAGTCTTCCTCCCTCCTCAAGTCCAGATCCTTTGGGAAGTTGACAAAACTTCTTAAAACACTCCCACATCCCTCCAAAATGATTTTAAAAAATTAACCTTTCTCTTTTCACAGTTCTAGAACAATTGGTCAGTTGGCAAAGCTATCTAACAAGCTCTTATGTCATCCCAAAGTTTGCTACAAATAATCTTCCTCCTTCCTTGGGTCTAGCTCATTTGGGAATTGGTAAAACTTTTTCACACACTCCCACATACTTCCCAAGTCATCTTCAAAAATTATCCTTTCTCTTTTCAGAGTTATAAAAGCAATTGGTCAGTTGGCAAAACTATCAAAGCAAGCACTTATCTCATCCCAAAGTTTGCTACAACTAATTTTCCTCCCTCCTCAGGTTTAGCTCATTTAGGATGTTGACGAAGCTTCCTAAAATACTTCCACATCAATCCAAAGTCATTTTGACAGGGTATCCTTAATTTTTTCACAGTTCTAGTGCAATTCATGTGCAATTGGTCAGTTGGCAAAACTATCTAACAAGCTCTTATGTCATCCCAAAGTTTGCTACAAATAATCTTCCTCCTTCCTTAGGTCTAGCTCATTTGGGATGTTGGCAAAACTTCTTAAAACACTTCCACATTCTTCCATAGTATTTTTCAAAAATTATCCTTTCTCTTTTCACAGTTATAGTGCAATTGGTCAATTGGCAAAACTTTCTAACAAGTTTTTATGTCATTTCAAAGTTTGTTACAAATAGGTAATCTTGCTCCTTCCTCGAGTCTAGTTCGTTTGGGAAGTTGGAATAACTTGTGGGTTTTTCACTGCATATTTTGATACCCCTAATTTTGAATATTGCACCATTAATATTCCCAAATACACCATATGAGAAATTCACCTTGTCCTAACTACTCTTTAATTTTACCCCCATGTTATGAAAATTTTATCCTGGTAGTTTCTGTGCATTTTAATTTATAAAATAAGTAGTTTTAAGTGTGGTGGCTCCATCTAGCAATGAGTTCCACAAACCTGACCCCTTTTTGGGAAATAGGCAACTTTGTTTGACAACCAGTTTGTTGTTAGAAACCGTTGATAGAGAGCAGCATGATGTATTTATTACGAATTTTATGCTTTTATATATTTTAACATTTAGCTACATAGAAACGATGTACTAACTTTTAAAAATTTAAAATTTTAAAATATAGATAACTTATTGAAGTAAAATATTCATACTGTGTAGGTACTTATATTAGTTAGTAAAAAACTTATTAATAATTAATAAATAACGTAAAAATCGAAAACGACATACAGTGAGAGGAAAAATTTTTGCATTAAAGAAAAGAAAATAACCAATAATTGAAAGTTTTGTTGCTTTTTATTATTGGATTCGCACAAAGTATATTATTTTTATTTATATTTATTGGATTAATTACAATTTTAATCAATCAAAAAGACCTTGCTTTTATTCAATCAAGTACACTTATTTTAGATTTATAATTAATTATTCTTGGCAAATGTTTAGCTACCTAAAGCTTTTTACATAAAATTGAAATCCTAATAATCAATACCGAAACGCAGGCGCTGAGTCGAAAATTTCAGACATGTGAAAACAAAAATAAAGGTTCACCAGATTATAAAACAAATGTCAATTTTGTCAGTGAGTGCTTCGGTATTATTGAAAAGTATATTCAAAAAATGGTTGAAACAGCATACGAATTTGAGTGCAATAGGGCAGAACTCCTTGGTTTAGATAAACCCAATTTCGAAGAGTTTTGTAAAGAGTACGATGCTAAGAAAGTTGCTGAGGAAATTGCTTTAGAAACAGAACATTTGAAGGTAAATTAAACCAAATAAAATATTTAAATATATAGAGAAGCAGATATATCACATAGATATTATATTTTTTTACAATATTGAACCTGCGTAAAGGTCATTAGGTCACGATTCATATCAGAAATGGAGAGACTCCAGTAAAACATTTTTTTAGGAACTAGAAAATGAAAATGATTCCTTAAAAGGTATAAGCGGAGGGTTAGAAGAGCTTAGCGGTATACTGAGAAGCACACAGAAACGTATTACCAACTTCAAGGTATCTATATACAACAATAGATTAGCATCAAATTATTTTTCAATACAAATATCAAATATTGACTTTTCCATCAAAGATGCATCCATTTTTGGTTTATTTCAACTTTACATTACATTTACTCACTCAATTCACAGTTCTCCTTCCTTTGGCCCGTTGGCAAAACTGATTAAAAAGTTATTTTCAAAAATCCTATTTTAGTCCTCAGTTCCTATGCACTTTAGAAGTCAGCAAAACTTTTTGGCATGCTTTTATGAAAACCAAAAGGTGTTTTCAAAGATTCAACTCATAATTCTAGTTGATTTGGACAATTGGCAAAACTTTCTAACAAGCTTTTATGTCATACTGAAGTTTGTTTCAAATGTCCTTCTTGTTCCTCAGGTCTAGTTCGTTTTGGAAATTGCCAAGACTTCCTATAATACTACCACATCATTCCAAAGTCATTTTTTTAAATTATCCTTTATTTTTTCACAGCTCTAGTTGCACAGTTGCAAAGTTTGCTACAAATAATCTTCCTCCTTCCTCAGGTCTAACTCATTTGGGAAGTTGGTAAAACTTCTTTAAACACTCCCACATCCTTCCAAAGACATTTTCTAAAATAAACCTTTCTCTTTTCACAGTTCTAGTGCAATTGGTCAATTGGCAAAACTATCTAACAAGCTCTTATGTCATCCCAAAGTTTGCTACAAATAATCTTCCTCCTTCTTCAGGTCTAACTCATTTGGGAAGTTGGTAAAACTTCTTTAAACACTCCCACATCCTTCCAAAGACATTTTCTAAAATAACCCTTTCTCTTTTCACAGTTCTAGTGCAATTGGTCAGTTGGCAAAACTATCTAACAAGCTCTTATGTCATCCCAAAGTTTGCTACAAATAATCTTCCTCCTTCCTCAGGTCTAACTCATTTGGGAAGTTGGTAAAACTTCTTTAAACACTCCCACATTCTTCCAAAGACATTTTCTAAAATAACCCTTTCTCTTTTCACAGTTCTAGTGCAATTGGTCAATTGGCAAAACTATCTAACAAGCTCTTATGTCATCCCAAAGTTTGCTACAAATAATCTTCCTCCTTCCTCAGGTCTAACTCATTTGGGAAGTTGGTAAAACTTCTTTAAACACTCCCACATCTTCCAAAGACATTTTCTAAAATAACCTTTCTCTTTTCACAGTTCTAGTGCAATTGGTCAGTTGGCAAAACTATCTAACAAGCTCTTATGTCATCCCAAAGTTTGCTACAAATAATCTTCCTCCTTCCTCAGGTCTAACTCATTTGGGAAGTTGGTAAAACTTCTTTAAACACTCCCACATCCTTCCAAAGACATTTTCTAAAATAAACCTTTCTCTTTTCACAGTTCTAGTGCAATTGGTCAATTGGCAAAACTATCTAACAAGCTCTTATGTCATCCCAAAGTTTGCTACAAATAATCTTCCTCCTTCCTCAGGTCTAACTCATTTGGGAAGTTGGTAAAACTTCTTTAAACACTCCCACATCCTTCCAAAGACATTTTCTAAAATAACCCTTTCTCTTTTCACAGTTCTAGTGCAATTGGTCAGTTGGCAAAACTATCTAACAAGCTCTTATGTCATCCCAAAGTTTGCTACAAATAATCTTCCTCCTTCCTCAGGTCTAACTCATTTGGGAAGTTGGTAAAACTTCTTTAAACACTCCCACATCCTTCCAAAGACATTTTCTAAAATAACCCTTTCTCTTTTCACAGTTCTAGTGCAATTGGTCAGTTGGCAAAACTATCTAACAAGCTCTTATGTCATCCCAAAGTTTGCTACAAATAATCTTCCTCCTTCCTCAGGTCTAACTCATTTGGGAAGTTGGTAAAACTTCTTTAAACACTCCCACATCCTTCCAAAGACATTTTCTAAAATAAACCTTTCTCTTTTCACAGTTCTAGTGCAATTGGTCAGTTGGCAAAACTATCTAACAAGCTCTTATGTCATCCCAAAGTTTGCTACAAATAATCTTCCTCCTTCCTCAGGTCTAACTCATTTGGGAAGTTGGTAAAACTTCTTTAAACACTCCCACATCCTTCCAAAGACATTTTCTAAAATAACACCTTTCTCTTTTCACAGTTCTAGTGCAATTGGTCAATTGGCAAAACTATCTAACAAGCTCTTATGTCATCCCAAAGTTTGCTACAAATAATCTTCCTCTTTCCTCAGGTCTAACTCATTTGGGAAGTTGGTAAAACTTCTTTAAACACTCCCACATCCTTCCAAAGACATTTTCTAAAATAACCCTTTCTCTTTTCACAGTTCTAGTGCAATTGGTCAGTTGGCAAAACTATCTAACAAGCTCTTATGTCATCCCAAAGTTTGCTACAAATAATCTTCCTCCTTCCTCAGGTCTAACTCATTTGGAAAGTTGGTAAAACTTCTTTAAACACTCCCACATCCTTCCAAAGTCATTTTTAAAGATTATCCTTTCTCTTTTCACAGTTCTAGTGCAATTGGTCAGTTGGCAAAACTATCTAAGAAGCTCTTATGTCATTCCAAAGTTTGCTACAAATAATTTTCCTCCTTCCTCAGGTCTAACTCATTTGGAAAGTTGGTAAAACTTCTTTAAACACTCCCACATCCTTCCAAAGTCATTTTCAAAAATTATCCTTTCACTTTTCACAGTTCTAGTGCAATTGGTCAGTTGGCAAAGCTATCTAACAAGCCTTTACGTCATCTGAAAGTTTCCTACAATTGATCTTCATCCTTCTTCGGTTGGCAAAAAACTAACAAATCATCCCTAACTCATTTTTAAATACTATTCATATTCTAGTTCATTTCGGCAATTAGCAAAACTTTCCAACGAGCATTTATGTCATTCTTCCTCAGTTTTAGTTCATTTGGACAATTGACAAAGCTTTCTTACAAGCTTTATGGCATCCCAAAGATTGTTCCAAATATCGTCCTTCATCTATTACCATTTCTAGTACGTTTGGGAAGTTGGCGAAAACCTGTAACTGATGTCATCCTAAAAGTTTTATTTGAACTTAAAGTTTGTTTAAAGTCTCCTCTTCCTTTTCTCTGTTCCAGTTCATTCGGTAAATTTTATTTCAAAAGTTAATATCATCCAAATGTTTTTACAGGTGTCGTCCTTCCTCTTTCTTTAGTTCTTGTTTCTTTGGACAGTTGGCAAAACTATTTGGCAGACTCTCATATCATCTCATTTCACAAATTAAGTTCTTTAAGACAGAACTAAAAACCTTCCAAGAAGCTTTTATATCACCCTAAATTTTTTTCGGAGTATTCCTCCTCCTGCCTCAATTATAGTTCGTTTCTTTTTGAATAACTTTAGTGTCATCCTAGAGCTGTTTAAAATACACTTTCTCCTCAGTTATAGTTCATCTGGTCAGTTGGCAAAACATTTTGAAAAATTTTTTGGTATCGTAAAGTTACTTCCAAATATTCTTCTTCTTCAGTTCTAGTTCGTTTGGAACAGTGACAAATCCTTTTGACAAACTTTGATATCACCCTATAGTTATTTTTAAATATTATTTTTTCTCTATTCACAATTTTAGTTCGTCTAGACAGACGGCAAAATTTTCTTACACGCTTTTATGCCATCTTGAAGTTTCTTGCAAAAATCTTTCCACTTTCCTCAGTTCTAGTTCGTTTGGTATGTTGGCAAAACCTTTTGAAAATTACATTGATCATTTTTATGGCATGTACTTGTAGAAAATGTATACAGAGTATTGTTTTAAGGTGTCCTATGGCTCGATAACGGACTACCTTAAAGACAAAATTGGTAGAAGAGGATCAGGAGCATCCTCAAAATCTACTAATTCGGAAACCACAGACGATCCACAAATAGCTTCTGAACACCCTAACGACTCCTCCTCCAACGAGCATCTTCATGCTGAAAAAATTAAATTAGTTAATGATAATGGTACGACTCAGTTTGAAAATGAAGGTTTTGAAAATGACAAGGAGGAAGTTGTGGAGTCCCAGACGATAAAGTCTGACTTAACTCGAGCCCTTGATAATCATGCCGATAAGCTCGATGGTATTCTCATGAAAGCAGAGAATTGCGAAATTGGTTTACGGCATCAAACGAAACAAATGAAAGGATTTATTGGAAAATAAGAGGCAAATGTTTGATAGAAGTTGGCAGTACTTATTTTGTAACAATTGTTTTTCTTAATTCATTAATAGAGGTTAGGATGATGCATTTCTTTATTTTTTTATATTTATGCAACTATTAGGTAACGGCTAAAGAAAAGAAGTGAGTTTTTGTATATTTAATAATAAATAATTATTTATTATTCATAATTGTTAAGCATTAGAAGTTTTATGGTTGTATAATAATAATTGGGAATTGTTAAACATTAACCCTCATATGTGTCTCTTCAGTGTCTACAAACAATTACAATATACAGGGTGTAATAAAAAAGGTAACATTCTTTTTAGGTTAGGTTAGATTATAACATTTGTTGGTTAGTTATTTACATAAAAAGATGGGAAAAATAAATGTCACTACTTATAGAAAATTATGACAAGAATCAAAATTATTTGCTTTACATTTTCTCAAAGTTGACATCGAAATTAAATAAACATCTATGAACCGACCGGACAATTCCCAGCGCACAAAAGTGAGGTTAAGAATGAAAAACAGATAATATTTTCAGTGACCAATCTGCATAAGTTATATATCTATATCGACGTTTATTTTTGCTTTTTTAGGTAAATAACTAATTACCGAATACAAAGATATTTGCCCTTTTTTTCTCATAGTCTCCATTATTTATGCTTTATTCACTATTATTATCTGAGTGGTACAGTTCACAAATCGAAACTAAATACCACCGCCTCGGTGTAATATTTTGAAGCCGGTAATGTTTCTGTACACCCTGTATATAATATATAGTACTTATATAAATCGTTCAGAATTATAAGTATGAGAAACAACGAACTTTTTGATTATTTTTGTTTTCTTAATAACAGTGCATATAAGTGTAGCGTATAAATACATTAATTATAATACATACTCGTTTTAAAATAAGAGACGTTCTATTATATCCTAAACCATAATATAATATTATGGTACTATAATAAGTAATGCAAAATACACATCTGATACCGTGGTGCTTGTTACAGTAAAATTAGAATAATATGACTATAAAACAGTGGCGCATTCAGGATCGAATTCGGGGGGGGCGGGGGGAAGATAGAGTTAGGGGAGGCGTAGACGTTAAAATAGGCATTTAAGACTAGAACTCAACAGAAGCAAAAGCAAGTGAACTGTGAATATTATTCGGACGCAACTAAGGAAAGGATACGGTGGGGGGGGGGTATAGTCCGGTGAATTTAGACATTCGAAGCTACATAAATTCCCACCAAGCTGAAAATCAGCAAGATTGTTTAAAATACGTTTAAAAATAAAATTTGAAAGTTCCCCATCTTTCCCCTGTATGGAAAAAATTTTATTTAAGGTTAAAGGTCAAAAAAATTATTTTTTCGCGATTTTCAGCAAAACGGTAAGTTTTATCATAAAAATACTTCAGACAAAACTTGTAGATCATAAAATTATCTATAAAATATGTATCAATATTTTTTTTCCTAAGAGCCACCGTTTCTGAGATATCAGGTAAAATGAAACCCAGTCCCTTATTTTATACGCCAGTGTAACCTCGAGACAACATCTGTCTCCTGTTCAATTGTATGCGTGGCTAGGGTCTTATACCTGCTTTATGTCAGTGTGCCCAATAAATGAAATAATGTTAGTCTCAGGGTTGCCAGATTAGGAGATTTTCCCCAAAGAAATAGGAGATTTTTTTTTCTTTGGGGTATTTTTTGGGGATATATTTTTCAGGGGAATTCTTCTGGGGAAAAATTTTCCTCTACAATCTTTTTTCTATTTGCACTAAATATTTTCTAGTTCTTGGGGATTTATTTGTCACATAGCTTATTTTGGGGTATTTTAGAGATACATATTTTATAGATAATTTTATGGTCTACAATTTTTGTCTGGGGTAATTTTATGATAAAACTTACCGTTTTGCTGAAAATGGCGAAAAACCCATTTTTTTGGCCTTTAACTTTGAATAAAAATTTTTCCATACAGGGGAAAGATGGGGAACTTTCAAATTTTATTTTTAATCATATTTTAATCAATCTCACTGATTTTCAGCTTGGTGGGAATTTATGTAGCTTTACTCTTATTTTTTGGTCTAATTTGACCGGACTAGTAGTTGACGTCGAGGAATGCTATAAAAATCGCTTCGCTTCGTTTTTTCTAATTTATATTTTTTTCAGTAATATCTAATAAATATTGGGGAGTGAATCCTTCCCCCCCTCCCTAAAAGCGCCCCTGTTATAAAATCTTAAACATTTGTAAAGCAAAATTATATAATTTTATATAATGGGGGTATAGAACAGCTCCTTTGTGTGTTGAAATTAATCGATAGTATAGAGTGATGGAGTGCCTGCTGAAAAAGTCAAATTAAAAATTGATCGAGGCTATTTTGTACATCATGATCAAACTAGATAAATGTAGACTCTGAAGTTCCTCGTTAAATTGCTGTTATTTATTTGTTTTCTATTGCAAAAAATATCGAAAACCCACGGGGGTATATAATAAATAACTTACCTACCTTACGTAGAAGGTGCCAAAATATTTTTCAGTTCGTAATTAAGCCAGTCTTATACGAAGATAAGAAAAGTGTAGAGGTATTTGAGAAGCTCATGAACAGTGAAAAGCGAAAAATAGTGGGCACCAACCCCAGTGTTCATTCTGAAATACCTCTGCGATAGGTATTTTTAAATTAATTAAGATGTTAAATTTATTTCTAATACTATGGATTGTATATCACTAATGACAAGATGAACCGCGAAACTAATACTCAGTAAGTAATTTATTATTATAATGATTGTTAGCTAGTGTGATTTTCATAAATGTTCAAATAGCAAACGCCTACCCTTTAGTATTTATTTTAAACTCCAAATATTACCTATAATAAATTATTGATTAGTTGTTATCAATTTATAACACCAGCTGTTGTTTTTAACTATTGTTGCTTATAAAAAATATTTATCTAACTGTTATATTATAAGTGTGCTGATTATGAAGCCATAAAATTTTACAAAAACACAATAAATCGATGTATACATTAAACTGTCCTATCTGTTATATACAGAGTGTTTTAGCTTTAATTTAAAACATGAGTTGAAGAACCCAAAACCCCAATCATGTCTGCTCTGTACTTATGACGATTCTTAAAAAAGCCCCTCACAGCATACAAAAGCATTCAAGCATAGTGTGCCCTTTTCGATGGTTCCTAGCAAATTTAAATCGGACGTCAAATAAGCGAAATACGACCCTGTAAACTGAATCCTTTTTTTTTTTTTAAAAAGAAAATTATCAAAATTTTGAGTACGTTTCTAGCATTTCTTGAAATCGCTCTTCAGCAGTAAAGGAAGCCTTCCCATGCAATATTGTGTGCTCTTTTCGATGGTTCCAAGAAAATTTAAGTCGGACAACAAATAAGCGAGATACGACCTTGTAAATTGAATCGTTTTTTTAAAAAAAGAAAATTATTAAAATTTTGAGTACGTTTCTAGCATTTCTTGAAATCGCTCTTCAGAAGTAAAGGAAGTCTTTCCATGCAGTAATGTGTGCTCTTTTCAATGGTTCCAAGAAAATTTAAATCGGACAACAAATAAGCGAGATACGACCCTGTAAACTGAGCCCTGTTTAAATAAAAAAAAGAAAATTATCGAAATTTTGAGTACGTTTCTAGCATTTCTTGAAATCGCTCTTCAGCAGTAAAGGAAGCCTCCCCATGCAATATTGTGTGCTCTTTTCTATGGTTCCAAGAAAATTTAAATCGGAGAACAAATAAGCGAGATACGACCCTGTAAACTGAACCCTGTTTAAAAAAAACAAAGAAAATTATCGAAATTTTGAGTACGTTTCTAGCATTTCTTGAAATCTCTCTTCAGCAGTCAAGGAAGCCTTCCCATGCAATATTGTGTGCTCTTTTCGATGGTTCCAAGAAAATTTAAGTCGGACAACAAATAAGCGAGATACGACCCTGTAAACTGAACCCTGTTTAAAAAAAACAAAGAAAATTATCGAAATTTTGAGTACGTTTCTAGAATTTCTTGAAATCGCTCTTCAGCAGTAAAGGAAGCCTCCCCATGCAATATTGTGTGCTCTTTTCGATGGTTCCAAGAAAATTTAAATCGGAGAACAAATAAGCGAGATACGACCCTGTAAACTGAACCCTGTTTAAAAAAAACAAAGAAAATTATCGAAATTTTGAGTACGTTTCTAGCGTTTCTTGAAATCGCTCTTCAGAAGTAAAGGAAGTCTTTCCATGCAGTAATGTGTGCTCTTTTCGATGGTTCCAAGAAAATTTAAATCGGACAATAAATAAGCGAAATACGACCCTGTAAACTGAACCCTGTTTAAAAAAAACAAAAAAAATTATCGAAATTTTGAGTACGTTTCTAGCATTTCTTGAAATCGCTCTTCAGAAGTAAAGGAAGTCTTTCCATGCAGTAATGTGTGCTCTTTTCAATGGTTCCAAGAAAATTTAAATTGGACAATAAATAAGCGAGATACGACCCTGTAAACTGAACCCTGTTTAAAAAAAAACAAAGAAAATTTTCGATGGTTTGAGTACGTTTCTAGCATTTCTTGAAATCGCTCTTCAGCAGTAAAGGAAGCCTTCCCTTGCAATATTGTGTGCTTTTTTCGATGGTTCCAAGAAAATTTAAATCGTACAATAAATAAGCGAGATACGACCCTGTAAACTGAACCCTGTTTAAAAAAAAAAAGAAAATTATCGAAATTGTGAGTACGTTTCCAGCATTTCTTGAAATCGCTCTTCAGCAGTAAAAGAAGCCTTCCCATGCAATATTGTGTGCTCTTTTCGATGGTTTCAAGAAAATTTAAATCGGGCAACAAATAAGCGAGATACGACCCTGTAAACTGAGCCCTGTTTAAATAAAAAAAAAAATTATCGAAATTTTGAGTACGTTTCTAGCGTTTCTTGAAATCGCTCTTCAGCAGTAAAAGAAGCCTTCAATGCAGTAATGTGTGCTCTTTTCGATAGTTCCAAGAAAATTTAAATTGGACTACAACTAAGCGAAATACGACCCTGTAAAGTGATGAGTGCATAGTTTAATTTAATTTTATTTCGAATAATTAAAAAAATCTATTTTAATCTGCACAGTGCTCTTTTCAAATTACGTATGAATTATTATTTCCACTAAATATACTTCTTCGTTTATTTAATTTTTGTTGGAGAGTGTTATCTGTGCCTGTTCTTTATTATAGATAGCTGTTGTTTTTTATATCTACTCACGCTATTCGGTCACCTTGCTTTGTATCTGACTCGAGAAATATTCACGGTTACATGTGTGTTTGAGTGAGGCCACTTAAAGGTAATATTTTGTTGGAATTTAATTTAGGTAAATGTGGAAATTGCATGCATTTAAAAATAATTTTTTGTAGGCGGGGGGTATTACGATATTTTTTTTTTTACCACGAAAAAGCGTTACGGGCGCGTGGAGGGGGATAGGACGAAGAAATAAAACTAACGCGAAAAAGGTAAATTATTTAATAAACAACAAAAATAAATGAAAACTAGAAATTAAACTTGAACGTAGAGTTGGAATTTTAAGGGGGGGGGGGGTTAAAATATGAAAGTTAAAGTATGGAATCGATAGAGAAGTACTTACTAAAATTTGGAAATGCCGATAGTAAGAAATACAGAAAAATAGAGATTGAACTCAAATGTACCGAAGAAACCCATTATAAAATAGCAATTAGACAGAAGAAATAATTGCAGACGTCATGCAGTTAGTACAAAAAATTGAATTGTTAAAGGGCTATTAGGAAAGTACTTTGGAAATTAAATTATCACTAAGAGAAGAATAGGTACAGAACAGGTAACGAGACAGTATAGAAATAAAATTGCAAGAAAATAATATTTACATATTTATGTACACAAATACAATTAAATATTTACAAAAACACAAAACATTAATAAAATACAATAGACGGTACATCGCGTAGTAAGAGGCGACTGCGGAGAGAAAGAAAGGCTGCCAAGGGGGAGAGAGTGCAACGGCTGCATTAAATGGGTATGGTATAATGAGCAGTATAGTGCAAACCGCATTCAAATCGATCAAGAAATGACGGAATCCGCCCTTTTCAAAGTTTATTATAGCAAGTGGCGCCTATTAATTGTTTACTTCCGTAACACGTGTTGAACTTGACCTACTTACAGCCCCTGACCTACACATTGACTGATAAAAAGATGGCCGCCGGCGTATTAGCCAATCAGGTGCATCGCGTCCTTTATAACAATTGCACCTGTACGCTTAAGCTCAGTAAACCTCGATGCCATGGAAGGGTGTACATCGTTGCGTCATATTATAGGTTATATTTACGTAAACAGTTGTAATTATTATACTGATTGTTAAAATTATGACATTTCAACAGTAATAAATTAAGAATCGTTAATAAAACGCTAAAAATAGGTAAATCGCTTTAAGATTGATTTGTTTTTTCAATCTAATAACTAAAAATCCGAATTCAATTATAGCAATTTAAATTTTGAAATATTAGTAATGTAATAAACAAATGGCAAGCTAAATATTCTTTATTTAGATATTAAAACAACGTATTAAAGCATTTTTCGATTGAAAAATATTACAAAATTGCCTCATCCAATTGCTTAATCAAGTAATATAAATCTATAGTAAAATTTAACATGTTTTGGACTCAAGTATTTGACAATTAAGGTGATTTATTTCCTACTAGTGTTAAGTAGCAGTAAATTCTCTAAATTTGAGTGAAAAACGCATTCAAATTGATAAAGAAATAACTGCGTTATCCCTTTTTAAAAATAATTGTAATAAGTGGCGCTTATTAATTGTTTTCATTCCTTGCACTACTTATGGATCGATAAAATGATGGCCGCCGGCGTATCAGCCAATCAGGTGCATCACGTCCTTTATAACAATTGCACCTGTACGCTTATGCTCAGTAACCCTCGATGCTATAGAAGGGTGTACATCGTTGCGGAATATTGTAGGTTATATTTACGTAAATATAGACAGTTGTAATAATCGATTGTTAAAATTATGATGTTGTAACAGTAATAAATGTTTTAATTCGTTAAAAAAGTGAACTACACAAGTGTTGACGGAAAAAAACATAATTTTTAGTAAACCTGTGAAAAAGAATGTGTGCTGGGACATATAGTAGAAGTGAAACATCAACGGACAAGTGGGAAAACAAATCGCAACAAAATTTTTACTTAGAGGATGAATTATTATCCATTAGAATATCTTTAAAAACATTTATAATTAATAATAGTACCTAATTGTAATAAACAAAATGATAATTAGAAGCTTTTACGTAATAATAACCTAAAATTTTAAGCAGCGAAGTACATCCTTCACCGCATCGGGGGTGACTAACTCAGGTATGCGCGGTCAATTGTTATAAATGAGATCGACGCAGTTAGACGCACCTCATTGGCTGGTTACGGCAGCGACCATCTTGGCATCTCGCAGAAACTGGGTCAAATTTAAAGAGGACGCGTTCTTAAAGGGGATATTCTTAAAGACGTTAAGCGCCACTTAAAGCCGCGAGTTAAACAATTAGGGGTAACTCAGTTATTTTTTAACCGATTTAATTGCGGCTTTCACCAAAATTTTGCAAATTAAATAGCCACTTACGGCAAGTTAAAAACTCTGTTCATGAAAATGATTTCTTATAACTATATACCTAGGTCAAGTTCAGAGGATGTGTTATTAAAGGGGATATCCTTAAATAGCGTTAGGCGACACTTAAAGATACAAATTAAAAAAACAAGGCAACTCGGTTATGTAAATTAATAATTACTTAAAAATTCTCCTTGCTTTTAAGGGTAGAAGATCGAGAAGAGTTTTCTGTATTATTTTTAATTTCAGTTTGCATACAGGGTGTTAAATTTGAAATTGAAGGAGTTATTTATTATTTTTTTCTTCAGAACAGAAGAAAATTTTAAGGGGCAAAATATTATTCTCACTAGAATAAACCTTTCAAGGCTTTTGACGTAAATTTTTCGCCCTGTATAATAAGGCATAAATTAATAAATAGTAAGTATTTTAATATAATAATATCGTAGTATAATTTAATCGTAATCTGTGGTGTAGAAAAACAGTATTGTTTATATGGTTAATTTTCAATAAAACGTAGGTATAAAAATATTAATTATAAATTAAATCTCTATTAATTTATTATATACGTAAATAAAAACCTGTCGATACTGTTGTCTTCGACTATGTACGGTGCTGGCTGACCAGGCCACCAGAAGAGAGTAGGGATCAGTCGAGAGTGAACAGCCGGTAAACGAACACGTGTTTCGTATTTAGTTGTGTTAGTTAATAAAAACGAGTTGATATACATAGGTACTCAATTATTGTTTTAGGTGCTTATTGCAAGTATGTTTTATCTAAAATATCTTTATTATTTCCTAATAATTAACTATAAAAGGCACAACAGGTAAGAGAGGTGAGGTTATACCTTATTTACTGAATTACTTAATTGCTATTAGTTTGCTATTTTGGTGAATAGAATATTTAATCGTTGTTGAAATTATTTAAATTTTTCTAGAGCTTTGTTTATTATTGTATTGTTTTAGTAAATGTGCTGTTTCTCGTATTATTTAAACCAAAATTGTTAGTTGATGAATATTTCTTTTGTAAATTTATTTTAATGAAATTATGTTTCACAAAAATCCAACCATAGAGTTATCAATAATTACTTTTTCTTTTTCTTTTTCAGATTATCGTACGAGCATATTGGATTTTGTTACGAAGGACAGATGGAAAATTTAGAGGTTCATATTCTAAATGTAATGGCTTCGATATTCTTATCGATCGTCGATCTTTGATGGAGTTCTACTGTATTACCACCATCCACATAAAGCGAGAGGGGTAAGTGAATCATATTATATCTCATGCCAAATGTTTTTTCATTATTTGTCAACAACTGTTTTTTTTTTTTTCAACTGTGTAAGTAAAAAAAAGTTAATTTAGTGGATTAAATTTTTCAGTTTTTTTTTTATCTTCACATTAATTAATAATTTGCTTTTTTCTCATTATAAATAATACCTATTAAAGTAAAATTTAATTTTCAGGCTTAAGTACCTTATTTTCCCTTTTGTTATAGATACTGACCTATATACGAATATTTAATTGTAATGGCTTCGATATTCTTATCGATCGTTGGTCCTTGATGGAGTTTTTCTTACCACCTTCGACATAAGGGATGAGAGGTAAGCGAATCATATATCTCATACAAAATGGTTTTTTTCATAATTTGAGAGTGGTTTTATTTTAAACTATATCAATAAAAAAAAGTGAATTAACTGGAATAAATTTTTTCTTTTTTTTTTTTCATAATATTAAATTTAAATTTAATTTTAATAGTTACTTATAATTTTTCTTTTGTTATAGATACTGGCCTATATACGAATATTTAATTGTAATGGCTTCGATATTCTTATTGATCGTTGGTCCTTGATGGAGTTCTACTTACCACACCTTCCACATGAGGGATGAGGGGTAAGTGAACCATATTATATCTCATGCTAAATATTGTTTTTCATTATTTGTGAATAGTGTTATTTTAACCTGAATAAGTAAAAAAAGGGAATTTACTAGACTGAGTTTTTTAATTTTTTCCATCTTCAAACATTTATTAATAATTTGCTTGTTTGTTTTTCTTATAATATTAAATTAAAATTTTAAGGGTTGTCTTATAATGTTTCTTTTGTTAAAGGTACTTACTTATACACGAATATACAATAATTGTAATGGCTTCAATATCCTAATCGATCGGTGATCCTTGATGGAATTCTACTCATCACCTTCCACACGAGGGATGAAGGGTAAGTGAACCGTATTATATCTCTTGCTAAATGTTTTTGTTTTCATTATTTTTGATTAGTTTTATTTTAAACTGTGTAAGTAAAAAAACTAAATGTACTGGTCTAATTTTTCAATTTCTTTTGTATCTTCACACATTTTTTCTCTCATAATATAGATATTAAATATAAATTTAATTTTAATAGTTGCCTCATCATTTTCCTTTTGTTACAGATATTACTTATACACGAATATATAATAATTGTAATGGCTTCAATATTCTTATCGATCGTCGGTCCTTGATGGAGTTCTTCTTACCACCTTCCACATGGGAGATAAGGGGTAAGGGATATTATATCTCATAGCAAATGTTTTTTTCCTTGTGTGAATAGTTTTATTGTAAACAGAATAAGTAAAAAAAAATTAATTTACTGGACTGAATTTTATATTTTTCAAATTTTAAGGGTTGTCTTATTATTTAATTTTTCTTTTGTTACAGGTAATAATTGTAATGGCTTCAATATCCTAATCGATCGTTGATCCTTGATGGAATTCTACTTACCACCTTCCACACTAGGGATGAAGGGTAAGTGAACCATATTATATCTCATGCTAAATGTTTTTTTCTAATCTTCATTATTTGTGAATAGTTTTATTTTAAACTGTATAAGTAAAAAAAGTACTGGACTAAATTTTTCAATTCTTTTCTTATCTTTCCACATTAATTAATAATTTGCTTTTTTTTTCATAATAGATATTAAATTTAGATTTAATTTTCAGACTTGCCTTATAATTTTTTTTTTATTACAGGTACTTAGGGTCTTATATTCGAATATATAATTGTACCTAATGGCCTCAATATTTTTATCGATCGTCGATCCATGATGGAGTTCTACTTACCACACCTTCCACATTAGGGATGAGGGATGAGGGATGAGGGATACATGAACCATATTCCATTTCGTACCTACACCCATGTCAAACGGGTTTTTCATTATCAACTTTTTTTTTAAATTGTGTAAGTTAAAAAAAAGTGAATTTACTGTACGAAATTTTAATTTGATCTCGTTCATCTTTATTTATTTTTTGTTATTGTTATCAATTCATTATTTTAATTTATTTTTTCTTGGAATATATAAGTACAAAATTTAAATTAAATTATTAAATTTTTTAAATTTATTTATTATATTCTTTTTTATATCTTTGAAATCATCAATAAATATGTAGGGTGTTATTAATATTTTTTTTAATAAGTTTATATAAGTGATAAATCCTCCAGTTTTTTTAAACTACCTATTATTTTTTTTACAATTTATTATTTGCAAGTAAAGTAAAAAAAATAATACAGTAAATTCACTTTAAAACATTTATAAATATAAACGTGTATTTAGGAATTTTTGTATACATAAGTACCTTATGACACTTTAATTAATTTAAATTTTATGTATCAGTTACAAATTAATATTTTAAAAATTTATTTATGAATATCAAAATAGATTAAATTGTACGTAGAAATTTATCATATATCTATTTAAGTAGGTTCTTAAATAATTTAGACTTTCAATTTATTGTATTTTAGTATCATATTTATATTTATTTATTTATTTATTTCTGCAATTTTGAAGACATAATTGTAAATGTCATTGTAATAATAAACAAACAGGGGCAGGGGCCTTTATTGTGGGGAGAGAATGGGGATGAAAAAGGAGTGTGAGAGGGACTGCTTCTTAGGAGTTGTTGTTTGAAATAAGTGAAAATGAGGATGCAAGTGAGAGGGAGAACGATAATAGAGAATGTAAGTGAGAATAAATTGGAGTGCGAATGAGAGCAAACAGAAGTCTCTCATTCGCACTCCTAAGAAAGAACGAATGAGGAGTGAATGGGGGTGCAAATGAGACAGGGAAAATGTTCCTCTCTCATTCGCACCCCTATGTGTGAAGGAGAGGATGGGGGTATAAATGAGAGGAAAAAACAATCTCTCTCATTCACACCCCCATGAATGAGTGAGAGGGCGGGGGTGTAAATGAGAGAGAAAAATAATCTCTCTCATTCACACCCCATGAATGAATGAGAGGGCGGGGTGTAAATGAGAGAGAAAAACAATCTCTCTCATTCACACCCCCATGAATGAGTGAGAGGGCGGGGGTGTAAATGAGAGAGAAAAACAATCTCTCATTCACACCCCATGAATGAATGAGGGAGTGAGTGGGTGTGTGAATGTGAAGGGGGGCGAGGGGAGGGGAGGGTGGCGAGGGGGGGGGTAAGAGAGAATAAAAGACATGAACCTCATCAACTTTGTTTTATTTAAAAAAGACAAAAATGAATTTTTCACGCCTACCAGGTTTAGCGCGGAAACTTTTGTTATTCGAAGACCGCGCGGGGCCACTCCCGGACGATTGGAGGCGCCCGAAGACCGCGCGGGACCACTCCCGGACGATTGGAGACGCCAAGTTTCGAACAGAAGTCTCCAACACACGAAACCCGGAATTTCCGAAAAACTAAGTTTCAGAAACTTCGAAATTCGAATCCCAAAACCTCCAGAACAAAAGACCCCGAAGGCCCTTTTCTTCTGGAAGTCCTGAAATTCGAATTCCGAAGAATCCCGAAAATTCCGAGTTTCCGGGTGATGGAGACTTCCGAGTTCGAAACTCGACGCTCCAGAACACTCCCGACCGAAGTCCCACGATGCTCCAAAGTCGACGATGAAGAGGGATGAATGAAGTCCTAACGATTGATTAATTATGAAGAGGAAGAACTAGACGTAGACAACTTATGGTGGAGGCGACAGGAACTGTAACAAAAACAGACAATTATTAAAACAGTTCAAATAAACAAAAAATAAAAATTAAAAATATATATAAAATAAAAAATGTAATTTTAAATAACTACAAAAAAAAAGCAATAAATATAACTTTTAAGGAAGGTAAGTCTTTACTTTATTGAAGGGACTCACCCTTAATATGTTCCAACTCGTCCATGACTCATCCCCCATCGCAGGCGTTCCTTCTCCTTGAGCAGCTGTAACAAAGAAAAAAATTATTTTCATAGTTCATAAGTGAATAAATAAAAATAATAAATTATCGTGAAAATTACAATATTTATTTATAGCATTTTATTTACAAATAAGTAGTGATAAAGAAAGAAAATTGTTTAATTTATTGAGAAACTCACCCTTAATGTAGCCTGAGTCGACTACAGTTCATCCATCCCCCTTCACAGATGTTCCTGAAGAAGTCACAATACTTCCTATTAAAAAAAATACAAATAAATTCTTAAAATCTATATATAGCTAACTTTTCTTTTGCGTTCCAGAAATGCAATAAATAATCGTGAAAATTAGAATACTATAGTCATGAATTAATTTTAAATAAAACATTATATTATAAAAAAACTAATAAGGAAAGAAAATTATATAATTTATTGGAAAACTCACCCCTTGAAGTAGTCACAGTCGTTCAGGGCTCATTCTCCATCGCTGGTGTTCCTGAAGACTCTTCTTCACAATCCTTCTTCTTCTTGTTGCTGTAACAAAGTAAAAATTAATTTTTGAAGCTCATAAGGAAGTTTAATAGATTTTCTTATTAATTCCAAGAGTGCAATAAATTAAAAGAAAAATTAGAATACTTCAGTCATGAATTAATTTTAAATATAAAAAAGAATAATTAATAAACAAAAGAGAGGTAGAAGAAAAAGTGTTTAATTTATAAAAAACTCGCCTTTTATGTAGTCTAAGTTGATTACAGCTCATTCCTTATTACAGGTGTTGCCAAAAACTCCTGTTCAAGATTATCTCGCCCAGTAGCTACAAAACAGCAAAAAATGTTTTTTAAATCATACAAGAAAACTTGCTAAAATTTCTTTTAAACTTCAAAGGCATATTTTTCTGAAAAATTAATTTAAAATAAAATAAATTATTTTAAATATAAAAAAGGCACTTAATAAACAACAGGAGGGAAGACGAGAAAGTGTTTAATTTATTAAAGAAACTCACCCTTGAATTAGCCTGGGTCCATTACAGTTCATCCCCTGTCGCTAGTGTTCCCAAAAACATTTTTTTCCAATAGCTATAAGAAAGATAAAAGTAATTCTTAAATCTTATAAATACTTGCTATAGTTTCTTTTGAGCTCCAAAAGTGTAATGATTTTGCGAAAAAAAGAATGGAATACTTGAGCAATGAACTAATAAAAAAAATTAAAATAATTAATAAACAAAAAAGGAAGGTTGAAGGCAAAGTGTTTAATTTATAAAAGAAACTCACCTTTTATGTAGCCAAGTCGATTACAGCTCATTCCTCATTACAGATGTTGCCAAAAACTCCTCTTCAAGATCATTTCGTCCAGAAGCTATAAAAACGCAAAAATTATTTTTCAAATCATACATGGGAACTTTTTAAATTTATTTCTTATAAATTCTAAAGGTGAGATAATTTTTCGGAAAAATTAATTTAAAATAAAACAAATAACTTTAAATGAAAAAAAAAAGCACTTAATGAACACCAAGATGGAAGAAAAGAAAGTATTTAATTTATTAACAAAGCTTACCTTTGAATTAGCTAGAGTCCATCACAGCTTATTTCCCATTGCAGGACCATTCTCTTGAAGTGGCTATAAAAAAAATATTTTTTAAATCTTATAAGGGAACTTTTGAACACCAAGGGTGTAATAATAAAAAAAAAAAATAAAATACTTCTTAAATTAATTTTAAAAAACTAAACAAATAATTAATAATCAACGTAACCAAAGCAAAGTGTTGAATTTATTAAAGAAACTCACCCTTGATGAAGCCTTAGTCAATTACAGCTTGAACCCCTCACAGGCGATGCCAAAAATTCATCTTCAAGATTATTCTCGTTCAGTTGCTACAAATGAGCAAAAAAAAAGTTTCGGGACACCAAGCTTCTGATCCCAAGAATTTTTTGAAAGTGAGAGATGCCAAATTCTGAACAACTGACATTCCCGGACGAAACCCCATGATGCTCAAAAGTCTCCTAGACCGACGATGAAGAAGAGGGATGAACTAATTGTAAGTCCTGAAACGATCCTGTGTCCTGTGGATGACGAGTCAAGATGCGGACAACTTATGGTGGAGGCGATCGGAACTGTAACAAAAACAGATAATCACTAAAACAATTAAAAAGAAACACAAAAACATATTAAATAAAGGGTTTACTTTACACGACCGTAGCTCGTTTAATTTTTGTCCGATTTTAATTTGCTTGGAACCATTGAAAAGAACGGACTTTATTGCATAGGGAGACTTCCTTTGCTGCTGAAGAACAATTTCAAGAAAGGTTAGAAACGTATTCAAACCTTCGAAATTTTTTTCTATTATTTAAAAAAAACAGGGTTTACTTTACACGACCGTAGCTCGTTTAATTTTTGTCCGTTTTAAAATTTGTTTGGGAAAACCATTGAAAAGAGCGGACTTTATTGCATAGGAAGACTTCCTTTGCTGCTGAAGAACAATTTCGAGAAAAGTTAGAAACGTATTCAAACTTTCGAAATTTTTTTCTATTATTTAAAAAAAAACGGGGGTTTACTCTACACGACCGTAGCTCGTTTAATTTTTGTCCGATTTTAATTTGCTTGGAACCATTGAAAAGAGCGGACTTTATTGCATAGGAAAACTTCCTTTGCTGCTGAAGAACAATTTGAAGAAAGGTTAGAAACGTACTCAAACTTTCGAAAATTTTTTCTATTATTTAAAAAAAACAGGGTTTACTTTACACGACCGTAGCTTGTTTAATTTTTGTCCGACATTAATTTGCTTGGAACCATTGAAAAGAGCGGACTTTATTGCATAGGAAGACTTCCTTTGCTGCTGAAGAACAATTTCGAGAAAAGTTAGAAACGTATTCAAACTTTCGAAATTTTTTTCTATTATTTAAAAAAAAAAGGTTTACTTTACACGACCGTAGCTTGTTTAATTTTTGTCCGACATTAATTTGCTTGGAACCATTGAAAAGAGCGGACTTTATTGCATAGGAAGACTTTCCTTGCTGCTGAAGAACAATTTCGAGAAAAGTTAGAAACGTATTCAAACTTTCGAAATTTTTTTCTATTTTTTAAAAAAAAAAAGGTTTACTTTCACGACCGAAAGCTCGTTTAATTTTTGTCCGACTTTAATTTATATGGAACCATTGAAAAGAGCGGACTTTATTGCATAGGGAGACTTCCTTTGCTGCTGAAGAACAATTTCAAGAAAGGTTAGAAACGTATTCAAATTTTCGAAATTTTTTTCTATTTTTTAAAAAAAAAACGGGGTTTTACTCTACACGACCGTAGTTTTTTTAATTTTTTTCCGATTTTAATTTGCTTGGAACCATTGAAAAGAGCGGCCCTTTATTGCATAGGAAAACTTCCTTTGCTGCTGATGAAAAATTTTGAAGAAAGGTTAGAAACGTACTCAAACTTTCGAAAATTTTTTCTATTATTTAAAAAAAACAGGGTTTACTTTACACGACCGTAGCTCGTTTAATTTTTGTCCGATTTTAATTTGCTTGGAACCATTGAAAAGAGCGGACTTTATTGCATAGGAAAACTTCCTTTGCTGCTGATGAACAATTTGAAGAAAGGTTAGAAACGTACTCAAACTTTCAAAAATTTTTTTTCTATTTTTTAAAAAAAAAACAGGGTTTACTTTACACGACCGTAGCTCTTTTAAATTTTTTGTCCGATTTTAATTTGTTTGGGAAAACCATTGAAAAGAGCGGACTTTATTGCATAGGAAAACTTCCTTTGCTGCTGATGAACAATTTGAAGAAAGGTTAGAAACGTACTCAAACTTTCGAAAATTTTTTCTATTTTTTAAAAAAAAAACAGGGTTTACTTTACACGACCGTAGCTCGTTTAATTTTTGTCCGATTTTAATTTGCTTGGAACCATTAAAAAAGAGCGGACTTTATTGCATAGGAAAACTTCCTTTGCTGCTGAAGAACAATTTCAAAAAAGGTTAGAAACGTACTCAAACTTTCGAAATTTTTTTCTATTATTTAAAAAAAACAGGGTTTACTCTACACGACCGTAGCTCGTTTAATTTTTGTCCGATTTTAATTTGCTTGGAACCATTGAAAAGAGCGGACTTTATTGCATAGGAAAACTTCCTTTGCTGCTGAAGAACAATTTGAAGAAAGGTTAGAAACGTACTCAAACTTTCGAAAATTTTTTCTATTATTTAAAAAAAACAGGGTTTACTTTACACGACCGTAGCTTGTTTAATTTTTGTCCGACATTAATTTGCTTGGAACCATTGAAAAGAGCGGACTTTATTGCATAGGAAGACTTCCTTTGCTGCTGAAGAACAATTTCGAGAAAAGTTAGAAACGTATTCAAACTTTCGAAATTTTTTTCTATTTTTAAAAAAAAAAAAAGGTTTACTTTACACGACCGTAGCTCGTTTAATTTTTGTCCGACTTTAATTTATATGGAACCATTGAAAAGAGCGGACTTTATTGCATAGGGAGACTTCCTTTGCTGCTGAAGAACAATTTCAAGAAAGGTTAGAAACGTATTCAAACTTTCAAAATTTTTTTTCTATTTTTTAAAAAAAAAACAGGGTTTACTTTACACGACCGTAGCTCGTTTAATTTTTGTCCGATTTTAATTTGCTTGGAACCATTGAAAAGAGCGGACTTTACTGCATAGGAAAACTTCCTTTGCTGCTGAAGAACAATTTAAAAAAAGGTTAGAAACGTACTCAAACTTTCGAAATTTTTTTCTATTATTTAAAAAAAACGGGGGTTTACTTTCCCCACGACCGTAGCTCGTTTAATTTTTGTCCGATTTTAATTTGTTTTGGAACCATTGAAAAGAGCGGACTTTATTGCATAGGAAAACTTCCTTTGCTGCTGATGAACAATTTGAAGAAAGGTTAGAAACGTACTCAAACTTTCAAAAATTTTTTCTATTATTTAAAAAAAAACAGGGTTTACTTTACACGACCGTAGCATGTTTAATTTTTGTCCGACTTTAATTTGCTTGGAACCATTGAAAAGAGCGGACTTTATTGCATAGGAAGACTTCCTTTGCTGCTGAAGAACAATTTCGAGAAAAGTTAGAAACGTATTCAAACCTTCGAAATTTTTTTCTATTATTTAAAAAAAACAGGGTTTACTTTACACGACCGTAGCTCGTTTAATTTTTGTCCGACTTTAATTTGCTTGGAACCATTGAAAAGAGCGGACTTTATTGCATAGGAAGACTTCCTTTGCTGCTGAAGAAAAAATTTCAAAAAAGGTTAGAAACGTACTCAAACTTTCAAAATTTTTTTTTCTATTTTTTAAAAAAAAAAAACAGGGTTTACTTTACACGACCGTAGCTCTTTTAATTTTTGTCCGATTTTAATTTGCTTGCAACCATTGAAAAGAGCGGACTTTACTGAATAGGAAAACTTCCTTTGCTGCTGAAGAACAATTTCAAAAAAGGTTAGAAACGTACTCAAACTTTCGAAATTTTTTTCTATTATTTAAAAAAAAACAGGGTTTACTTTACACGACCGTAGCTCGTTTAATTTTTGTCCGATTTTAATTTGCTTGGAACCATTGAAAAGAGCGGACTTTACTGCATAGGAAAATTTCCCTTTTTGCTGCTGAAGAACAATTTCAAAAAAGGTTAGAAACGTACTCAAACTTTCGAAATTTTTTTCTATTTTTTAAAAAAAAAAACAGGGTTTACTTTACACGACCGTAGCTCGTTTAATTTTTGTCCGATTTTAATTTGCTTGGAACCATTGAAAAGAGCGGACTTTATTGCATAGGAAGACTTCCTTTGCTGCTGAAGAACAATTTCAAAAAAGGTTAGAAACGTACTCAAACTTTCGAATTTTTTTTCTATTTTTTAAAAAACAACAGGGTTTACTTTACCCGACCGTAGCTCTTTTAAATTTTTTGTCCGATTTTAATTTGCTTGGAACCATTGAAAAGAGCGGACTTTATTGCATAGGAAGACTTCCTTTGCTGCTGAAGAACAATTTCAAAAAAGGTTAGAAACGTACTCAAACTTTCGAATTTTTTTTCTATTATTTAAAAACAACAGGGTTTACTTTACCCGACCGTAGCTCTTTTAAATTTTTTTGTCCGATTTTAATTTGCTTGGAACCATTGAAAAGAGCGGACTTTACTGCATAGGAAAACTTCCTTTGCTGCTGAAGAACAATTTCAAAAAAGGTTAGAAACGTACTCAAATTTTCGAAATTTTTTTCTATTTTTTAAAAAAAAAAAACAGGGTTTACTTTACACGACCGTAGCTCTTTTTAATTTTTTGTCCGATTTTAATTTGCTTGGAACCATTGAAAAGAGCGGACTTTACTGCATAGGAAAACTTCCTTTGCTGCTGAAGAAAAATTTTTCAAAAAAGGTTAGAAACGTACTCAAACTTTCGAAATTTTTTTCTATTATTTAAAAACAACAGGGTTTACTTTACACGACCGTAGCTCGTTTAATTTTTGTCCGATTTTAATTTGCTTGGAACCATTGAAAAGAGCGGACTTTACTGCATAGGAAAACTTCCTTTGCTGCTGAAGAACAATTTCAAAAAAGGTTAGAAACGTACTCAAACTTTCGAAATTTTTTTCTATTTTTTTAAAAACAACAGGGTTTACTTTACCCGACCGTAGCTCGTTTAATTTTTGTCCGATTTTAATTTGCTTGGAACCATTGAAAAGAGCGGACTTTATTGCATAGGAAGACTTCCTTTGCTGCTGAAGAACAATTTAAAAAAAGGGTTAGAAACGTACTCAAACTTTCGAATTTTTTTTCTATTATTTAAAAACAACAGGGTTTACTTTACCCGACCTTTAGCTCTTTTAATTTTTGTCCGATTTTAATTTGTTTGGGAAACCATTGAAAAGGGGGCGGACTTTACTGCATAGGAAAACTTCCTTTGCTGCTGAAGAACAATTTCAAAAAAGGTTAGAAACGTACTCAAACTTTCGAAATTTTTTTCTATTATTTAAAAAAAAACAGGGTTTACTTTACACGACCGTAGCTCGTTTAATTTTTGTCCGATTTTAATTTGCTTGGAACCATTGAAAAGAGCGGACTTTACTGCATAGGAAAACTTCCTTTGCTGCTGAAGAACAATTTCAAAAAAGGTTAGAAACGTACTCAAACTTTCAAAATTTTTTTTTCTATTTTTTAAAAAAACAACAGGGTTTACTTTACACGACCGTAGCTCTTTTAAATTTTTTGTCCGATTTTAATTTGCTTGGAACCATTGAAAAGAGCGGACTTTACTGCATAGGAAAACTTCCTTTGCTGCTGAAGAACAATTTCAAAAAAGGTTAGAAACGTACTCAAACTTTCAAAATTTTTTTTTCTATTAGAGTAAAAATATCATTGTAGAGGTTACAGATGTGGTGAACGTGCTCCGTCTATAAATCTGTTTTTAATGAGTTGTTTTTTTGTCGAACAATCATAATTTTTGGTGAATTTGTTGAGAATGTCTCTACCAGCACTCTGAGTAGTTTTGATAGTGTTTTTAAGTGCTGTGGCTGTGATATTTAGATTCATTAGTTCAGTTTCGTTCTTCGTTTACATTATCAGCAGGCAGCCTTCGAGGGGTCGACCCGGGCTATCTACTGTAATCGGAAAAAGAAAAAAATAAAAAAAAATAAAAAAAGAAAAAGAAAAAAAAAGAGAAAAAACTCTTAACGAGTCAACATGTCGAAGTGTTTTTTGTGCCCGAGAAAAGGTGAGATAGACCTGGAGGAGGCAGTTTTCTGTCCGCGCTGTGGTGCGGCTTATCACCCCTCTTGCTCTGCACCCGATAGAGCTGGTCGATTGGAGGACGGTGCATTCCGTAAATGCTGTACTAAGGCTGAGTTTGCCTCTCAACAGGGCAAGAATGCCAAGAAGACGACGTCTGCTCCTCGACCCCAATCTATTACGTCTATTACATCTCTAGACGACCTCTGGGCTAGATATACAGACAAGTCTGATAAGGATGTTGCAGTCCTTCAGGCATCAATAAAAAGCATTGAAGCCCGTCTGAAGTCTGTAGAGGTTATCAGCAAGAAGAATACTGATAGAATTACCAAGTTGGAGACTCAAATTGACAACACGACGTCTACCTCTTATGAAGAGATCCAGGACAGGCTTTACCGCTCCAAAAACCTCATACTCAGGGGTTTGCCTGAGGTCAAATCCAAAGATCCTCAACTTGCTGAGAAAACCCAGGTGATCAAAATACTGTCTGATCTGAATGTAGAAGAATCAGCGTTGGTCAAGATCGTTCGCATTGGTAAGTCAAGCTCAGAGAGACCTAGACCATTGATTGTTACTTTGGCTGAGGAGAGTCTAGTGCGTCGTGCTTTTTCTAAGTGTCGAAGCCTAGCACCTGGCTTGAGTTTGTCCAGTGACAAGACACCCATGCAACGTAGACAATTACAGAGACTGAGAGAGGAAGTAAACAGACTGAATGCTGCGAATCCTAGACAGACTAACACCATCAAGTACATTAGAGGAGTACCAACTATTGTCAACAAGAAGGTTGACGCTACTAACGACAAGAGGGAGGACATAAAGAATCAGTCACAAGACTTTTATGATGTAACCTCCGACACTGAGGCTGCTGATTCAATCATTTCAAAAAACTAGTCTCTCACGCCCTGTCCACTAAATCTTCTCCTAGCCTACTTCTTTATTATCAGAATGTTCACTCTATCAAAAACAAACTATCTTACCTACGATCAAATCTTCATCAACTAACTTATGTTCCTAAAATTTTAATATTCACTGAAACATGGCTCAAGAGCTTCATTGGAAATCCGGAACTGGGTCTGCACGAATACATTGTCTACAGATGCGACAGAGGCGATCTGGACGGAGATGACAGGAGGGGTGGAGGAGTGCTGATAGCAGTACATAAGTCCCTCCCCTCCCACCTGGACTTCACCTTCTCCTCGGCAGAGGGTCTGGCTGTGTGCATAGGAGCACCATACGACCTTCTGGTGGTGGCAACTTACGTGCCGCCTGCATTCCAATCATATCGTTTCGCTGATCTCATCCAGGAGCTTGATGATGCACTTCTGCGTCACCAAGATCTGAGTGTCCTGTGGTGTGGTGATTTCAACTTGCCTGGTGTTCGCTGGAATAACCAGCCGCTCTCCATGGACACCTTGAGTTACACGACTCCGGACCAGGCTCAGATGGCTACAGATCTGCTAGATATGTGTTCATTCTTGAGTCTGTCTCAGCTGTGCCCAGTCTTATCACAAAAAGACTACACTTTGGACTTGTGCTTCGCTGACTCTACACGTGTACAACATCTGGACTCTGCTGATTCTATGCTGCCTTCAGATAGGCATCATCAACACAGTGTATTCTCTATCTCTCCTTCGAGTGCAAGAATGGCTCAAGTGCAACCATACTCAGGTTATAACTTTAAGAAGACTGATTTCGATAGTGTGGTGAGCGACCTGGGTAGCGTGGACTGGGCTGAACGTCTGTTGGGGGGGACTATAGTGAGCGAAGTACCTTTGAACCCCTGTCCAGATGTGGACGTAGTAATAAATAGATTTTATTCTATAATTAATAACTGCATCGCTCGTTTCGTCCCCACCAGGCGGGCCTCCCGCTTCACCTACCCTAGGTGGTATTCGCCTGAATTAAAGACTGCGATAGTTGATAAGAAGGTGTATCATTCGGTGTGGAAACGTTCCAACGCTCAATTGGATTATTTTGAGTTTAAACGGGCAAGAGCCCTTTGTTTATCACTTGCGAGGCGTGACTATCGTGCCTACGTCTCTGCAGCTGAAAGAGACATCTCTTTAAATCCCAAAAACTTCTGGTCATATGTTAAGTCTTCCAGGGATGTCTCGGGACTGCCTGCAGGGATGTGCTTCAATGATACTCGTTCGACTGAACCAAAAGTGATTGCAAACATGTTCGCGGACTTTTTTTCTTCTGTCTTCTCTTCGGTTGATATGGCTGTAAATTTTATTTCTTCCAATGATGACTCTGTTGATGCTATCTCTTGCGACAATGTATCGGAGGTATTTGATTGTATCGATTTTGATGAGACTTCGGTGATTAGTGCTGTGAAGGGCCTTCCAGATAGCCTTTGTGCTGGTCCGGATGGCCTACCAGCATTTTTTGTCAAACGTGCGGTGTCTGTACTCAGCCGCCCATTATACATTATTTTCAAATGCTCAATCCAACAGGGAAAATTCCCTAGTACATGGAGAGAATCGTATGTTTTTCCTATCTTTAAAGCAGGGGACAGACACGGCGTCAAAAACTACCGCCCGATAAGTATGAGTAGTGCGTGTGCTTGTGTATTTGATTGCGTTGTTACTAGGTCTTTGACTCCGTTTCTTGCGCCCTTGATACCGCAGGAGCAGCATGGCTTCGTTGAGGGTAGATCTACCGCCACGAACCTTGCTGTTCTTTCTAAACAATTAGCTGCTGCAGCCAAGACTGATACACAGATTGATATTATTTATTTAGACTTTAAGAAGGCCTTCGATAGGGTGCACCATGCGCTGCTGTTGGCGAAGCTATCTGCTTTAGATGTTGGGGGATCCGCGCTTGATTGGTTGGAGTCTTTTCTAGTTGAACGGACGCAGGCGGTCAGAATTTATAGTAGTCTTTCATACGTTTTTGATGTTCCCTCTGGCGTACCCCAGGGGTCGCATATTGGTCCTTTACTTTTCAATATATTTGTAAATGACATAGCATCCTGCGTTCGATCCTCGAAATTGCATTCCTTTGCTGATGATACGAAAATTATCAAGGTTGTTAGGTCGCACAGTGATGTAGCAGAATTACAAAAAGACTTGGACCGGGTGGCTGGCTGGACTGACAATAATCAATTAATGTTAAACACTGACAAATGCGTCAAAATGTCCTTTTCAAAAAATAAGAAATTAATTCAGTCGGATTATTATCTAAATGGACGCCATCTGACTGAGGTCAGTTCAGTCAGGGACCTAGGTATTATTTTCCAATCAGATCTAAGCTTTAAATTACATTTAGATGTTGTTGTTGCGAAGGGCATGCGTTTGGTGGGATTTATTAAGCGTGCGACATGCGATTTCACTAATGCCGAAACGATTATTGCCTTGTACAGATCTCTCGTCTTGCCTGTGTTA
Organism: Agrilus mali; assembly: GCA_029378335.1. Classification (NCBI taxonomy): domain Eukaryota; kingdom Metazoa; phylum Arthropoda; class Insecta; order Coleoptera; family Buprestidae; genus Agrilus; species Agrilus mali. The sequence continues at coordinate 18,801,969 of CM055662.1, forward strand.
ACTTACTGCTCGGTAATATGGTCTCCCCGTACTAAATCTGATTTTGAGAGACTGGATTCAGTGCAAAACAGACTACTCCGTTATGCGTCGGCAAAGACGGACAGCCCCATGCATCATTTCAATCACGATTATGCCCCTCTTCGTCGCCGATTTAATCTTCCAGATATGCGCAGTTTGTTCCAGCAATTGGACTACAGATTTATGTATAAAATTATTCATGATTTATTAGCTTGTTCGGAACTCTCTGCTCTATTCCCTTTGCGTACACAGGCATACCAGCTTCGCAATCAAAGAATGCTTTTTGAGGCAAATGCCAAAGACAATTTTGAGTTTAACACATTGGCGTTTCGTCTCCGGAGACTATGGAACGTCTTACCGGAGGACACCAGAAGTCTTGATAGTTTTGTACTCTTTAAAAGAGCAACTCGTGAGCTGACCGTTCTAGCCTGATTAGCTTTTTTGTTTTTTGCTTTATTTTTCACTTGTAACATACTTTTGCTTTAATGTTTTGGTATTACTTAAATTTACTTTTGCAATTTATGTATTTAAATTGTATTTTTCTGTTTTTTATACCTTGTATTTACGTGTAAAAGGGCTTATGCCCGTTGAAATAAAGATAAATAAATAAATAAATAAATAAATAAATTATTTAAAAACAACAGGGTTTACTTTACACGACCGTAGCTCGTTTAATTTTTGTCCGATTTTAATTTGCTTGGAACCATTGAAAAGAGCGGACTTTACTGCATAGGAAAACTTCCTTTGCTGCTGAAGAACAATTTCAAAAAAGGTTAGAAACGTACTCAAACTTTCCAAATTTTTTTCTATTATTTAAAAAAAAACAAGGTTTACTTTACACGACCGTAGCTCGTTTAATTTTTGTCCGATTTTAATTTGCTTGGAACCATTGAAAAGAGCGGACTTTACTGCATAGGAAAACTTCCTTTGCTGCTAAAGAACAATTTCAAAAAAGGTTAGAAACGTACTCAAACTTTCGAAATTTTTTTCTATTATTTAAAAACAACAGGGTTTACTTTACACGACCGTAGCTCGTTTAATTTTTGTCCGATTTTCATTTGCTTGGAACCATTGAAAAGAGCGGACTTTACTGCATAGGAAGACTCCCTTTGCTGCTGAAGAACAATTTCAAAAAAGGTTAGAAACGTACTCAAACTTTCGAAATTTTTTTCTATTATTTAAAAAAAACAGGGTTTACTTTACACGACCGTAGCTCGTTTAATTTTTGTCCGATTTTCATTTGCTTGGAACCATTGAAAAGAGCGGACTTTATTGCATAGGAAGACTTCCTTTGCTGCTGAAGAACAGTTTCAAGAAAGGTTAGAAACGTATTCAAACCTTCGAAATTTTTTTCTATTATTTAAAAAAAAAAGGGTTTACTTTACACGACCGTACCTTGTTTAATTTTGGTCCGATTTTAATTTGCATGGAACCATTGAAAAGAGCGGACTTTACTGCATAGGAAAACTTCCTTTGCTGCTGAAGAACAGTTTCAAGAAAGGTTAGAAACGTATTCAAACTTTCGAAATTTTTTTCTATTATTTAAAAAAAACACAGGGTTTACTTTACACGACCGTAGCTCGTTTAATTTTTGTCCGATTTTAATTTGCTTGGAACCATTGAAAAGAGCGGACTTTACTGCATAGGAAAACTTCCTTTGCTGCTAAAGAACAATTTCAAAAAAGGTTAGAAACGTACTCAAACTTTCGAAATTTTTTTCTATTATTTAAAAACAACAGGGTTTACTTTACACGACCGTAGCTCGTTTAATTTTTGTCCGATTTTCATTTGCTTGGAACCATTGAAAAGAGCGGACTTTACTGCATAGGAAGACTCCCTTTGCTGCTGAAGAACAATTTCAAAAAAGGTTAGAAACGTACTCAAACTTTCGAAATTTTTTTCTATTATTTAAAAAAAACAGGGTTTACTTTACACGACCGTAGCTCGTTTAATTTTTGTCCGATTTTCATTTGCTTGGAACCATTGAAAAGAGCGGACTTTATTGCATAGGAAGACTTCCTTTGCTGCTGAAGAACAGTTTCAAGAAAGGTTAGAAACGTATTCAAACTTTCGAAATTTTTTTCTATTATTTAAAAAAAACACAGGGTTTACTTTACACGACCGTAGCTCGTTTATTTTTGTCCGATTTTAATTTGCTTGGAACCATTGAAAAGAGCGGACTTTATTGCATAGGAAGACTTCCTTTGCTGCTGAAGAACAGTTTCAAGAAAGGTTAGAAACGTATTCAAACTTTCGAAATTTTTTTCTATTATTTAAAAAAAACACAGGGTTTACTTTACACGACCGTAGCTCGTTTAATTTTTGTCCGATTTTAATTTGCTTGGAACCATTGAAAAGAGCGGACTTTATTGCATAGGAAGACTTCCTTTGCTGCTGAAGAACAGTTTCAAGAAAGGTTAGAAACGTATTCAAACTTTCGAAATTTTTTTCTATTATTTAAAAAAAAAGGGTTTACTTTACACGACCGTACCTTGTTTAATTTTTGTCCGATTTTAATTTGCTTGGAACCATTGAAAAGAGCGGACTTTATTGCATAGGGAGACTTCCTTTGCTGCTGAAAAACAATTTCAAGAAAGGTTAGAAACGTATTCAAACCTTCGAAATTTTTTTCTATTATTAAAAAAAAAAGGGTTTACTTTACACGACCGTACCTTGTTTAATTTTTGTCCGATTTTAATTTGCTTGGAACCATTGAAAAGAGCGGACTTTATTGCATAGGAAGACTTCCTTTGCTGCTGAAGAACATTTTCAAGAAAGGTTAGAAACGTATTCAAACTTTCGAAATTTTTTTCTATTATTTAAAAAAAAAGGGTTTACTTTACACGACCGTACCTTGTTTAATTTTTGTCCGATTTTAATTTGCTTGGAACCATTGAAAAGAGCGGACTTTATTGCATAGGGAGACTTCCTTTGCTGCTGAAAAACAATTTCAAGAAAGGTTAGAAACGTATTCAAACTTTCGAAATCTTTTTCTATTATTTAAAAAAAAAAGGGTTTACTTTACACGACCGTACCTTGTTTAATTTTGGTCCGATTTTAATTTGCATGGAACCATTGAAAAGAGCGGACTTTATTGCATAGGAAGACTTCCTTTGCTGCTGAAGAACAGTTTCAAGAAAGGTTAGAAACGTATTCAAACTTTCGAAATTTTTTTCTATTATTTAAAAAAAAAGGGTTTACTTTACACGACCGTACCTTGTTTAATTTTTGTCCGATTTTAATTTGCTTGGAACCATTGAAAAGAGCGGACTTTACTGCATAGGAAAACTTCCTTTGCTGCTGAAGAACAATTTCAAAAAAGGTTAGAAACGTACTCAAACTTTCGAAATTTTTTTCTATTATTTAAAAAAAACAGGGTTTACTTTACACGACCGTAGCTCGTTTAATTTTTGTCCGATTTTAATTTGCTTGGAACCATTGAAAAGAGCGGACTTTATTGCATAGGAAAACTTCCTTTGCTGCTGATGAACAATTTGAAGAAAGGTTAGAAACGTACTCAAACTTTCGAAAATTTTTTCTATTATTTAAAAAAAACAGGGTTTACTTTACACGACCGTAGCATGTTTAATTTTTGTCCGACTTTAATTTGCTTGGAACCATTGAAAAGAGCGGACTTTATTGCATAGGAAGACTTCCTTTGCTGCTGAAGAACAATTTCGAGAAAAGTTAGAAACGTATTCAAACCTTCGAAATTTTTTTCTATTATTTAAAAAAAACAGGGTTTACTTTACACGACCGTAGCTCGTTTAATTTTTGTCCGACTTTAATTTGCTTGGAACCATTGAAAAGAGCGGACTTTATTGCATAGGAAGACTTCCTTTGCTGCTGAAGAACAATTTCAAAAAAGGTTAGAAACGTACTCAAACTTTCGAAATTTTTTTCTATTATTTAAAAAAAAAACAGGGTTTACTTTACACGACCGTAGCTCGTTTAATTTTTGTCCGATTTTAATTTGCTTGCAACCATTGAAAAGAGCGGACTTTACTGAATAGGAAAACTTCCTTTGCTGCTGAAGAACAATTTCAAAAAAGGTTAGAAACGTACTCAAACTTTCGAAATTTTTTTCTATTATTTAAAAAAAAACAGGGTTTACTTTACACGACCGTAGCTCGTTTAATTTTTGTCCGATTTTAATTTGCTTGGAACCATTGAAAAGAGCGGACTTTACTGCATAGGAAAACTTCCTTTGCTGCTGAAGAACAATTTCAAAAAAGGTTAGAAACGTACTCAAACTTTCGAAATTTTTTTCTATTATTTAAAAAAAAACAGGGTTTACTTTACACGACCGTAGCTCGTTTAATTTTTGTCCGATTTTAATTTGCTTGGAACCATTGAAAAGAGCGGACTTTATTGCATAGGAAGACTTCCTTTGCTGCTGAAGAACAATTTCAAAAAAGGTTAGAAACGTACTCAAACTTTCGAATTTTTTTTCTATTATTTAAAAACAACAGGGTTTACTTTACCCGACCGTAGCTCGTTTAATTTTTGTCCGATTTTAATTTGCTTGGAACCATTGAAAAGAGCGGACTTTATTGCATAGGAAGACTTCCTTTGCTGCTGAAGAACAATTTCAAAAAAGGTTAGAAACGTACTCAAACTTTCGAATTTTTTTTCTATTATTTAAAAACAACAGGGTTTACTTTACCCGACCGTAGCTCGTTTAATTTTTGTCCGATTTTAATTTGCTTGGAACCATTGAAAAGAGCGGACTTTACTGCATAGGAAAACTTCCTTTGCTGCTGAAGAACAATTTCAAAAAAGGTTAGAAACGTACTCAAACTTTCGAAATTTTTTTCTATTATTTAAAAAAAAACAGGGTTTACTTTACACGACCGTAGCTCGTTTAATTTTTGTCCGATTTTAATTTGCTTGGAACCATTGAAAAGAGCGGACTTTACTGCATAGGAAAACTTCCTTTGCTGCTGAAGAACAATTTCAAAAAAGGTTAGAAACGTACTCAAACTTTCGAAATTTTTTTCTATTATTTAAAAACAACAGGGTTTACTTTACACGACCGTAGCTCGTTTAATTTTTGTCCGATTTTAATTTGCTTGGAACCATTGAAAAGAGCGGACTTTACTGCATAGGAAAACTTCCTTTGCTGCTGAAGAACAATTTCAAAAAAGGTTAGAAACGTACTCAAACTTTCGAAATTTTTTTCTATTATTTAAAAACAACAGGGTTTACTTTACCCGACCGTAGCTCGTTTAATTTTTGTCCGATTTTAATTTGCTTGGAACCATTGAAAAGAGCGGACTTTATTGCATAGGAAGACTTCCTTTGCTGCTGAAGAACAATTTCAAAAAAGGTTAGAAACGTACTCAAACTTTCGAATTTTTTTTCTATTATTTAAAAACAACAGGGTTTACTTTACCCGACCGTAGCTCGTTTAATTTTTGTCCGATTTTAATTTGCTTGGAACCATTGAAAAGAGCGGACTTTACTGCATAGGAAAACTTCCTTTGCTGCTGAAGAACAATTTCAAAAAAGGTTAGAAACGTACTCAAACTTTCGAAATTTTTTTCTATTATTTAAAAAAAAACAGGGTTTACTTTACACGACCGTAGCTCGTTTAATTTTTGTCCGATTTTAATTTGCTTGGAACCATTGAAAAGAGCGGACTTTACTGCATAGGAAAACTTCCTTTGCTGCTGAAGAACAATTTCAAAAAAGGTTAGAAACGTACTCAAACTTTCGAAATTTTTTTCTATTATTTAAAAACAACAGGGTTTACTTTACACGACCGTAGCTCGTTTAATTTTTGTCCGATTTTAATTTGCTTGGAACCATTGAAAAGAGCGGACTTTACTGCATAGGAAAACTTCCTTTGCTGCTGAAGAACAATTTCAAAAAAGGTTAGAAACGTACTCAAACTTTCGAAATTTTTTTCTATTAGAGTAAAAATATCATTGTAGAGGTTACAGATGTGGTGAACGTGCTCCGTCTATAAATCTGTTTTTAATGAGTTGCTTTTTGTCGAACAATCATAATTTTTGGTGAATTTGTTGAGAATGTCTCTACCAGCACTCTGAGTAGTTTTGATAGTGTTTTTAAGTGCTGTGGCTGTGATATTTAGATTCATTAGTTCAGTTTCGTTCTTCGTTTACATTATCAGCAGGCAGCCTTCGAGGGGTCGACCCGGGCTATCTACTGTAATCGGAAAAAGAAAAAAATAAAAAAAAATAAAAAAAGAAAAAGAAAAAAAAAGAGAAAAAACTCTTAACGAGTCAACATGTCGAAGTGTTTTTTGTGCCCGAGAAAAGGTGAGATAGACCTGGAGGAGGCAGTTTTCTGTCCGCGCTGTGGTGCGGCTTATCACCCCTCTTGCTCTGCACCCGATAGAGCTGGTCGATTGGAGGACGGTGCATTCCGTAAATGCTGTACTAAGGCTGAGTTTGCCTCTCAACAGGGCAAGAATGCCAAGAAGACGACGTCTGCTCCTCGACCCCAATCTATTACGTCTATTACATCTCTAGACGACCTCTGGGCTAGATATACAGACAAGTCTGATAAGGATGTTGCAGTCCTTCAGGCATCAATAAAAAGCATTGAAGCCCGTCTGAAGTCTGTAGAGGTTATCAGCAAGAAGAATACTGATAGAATTACCAAGTTGGAGACTCAAATTGACAACACGACGTCTACCTCTTATGAAGAGATCCAGGACAGGCTTTACCGCTCCAAAAACCTCATACTCAGGGGTTTGCCTGAGGTCAAATCCAAAGATCCTCAACTTGCTGAGAAAACCCAGGTGATCAAAATACTGTCTGATCTGAATGTAGAAGAATCAGCGTTGGTCAAGATCGTTCGCATTGGTAAGTCAAGCTCAGAGAGACCTAGACCATTGATTGTTACTTTGGCTGAGGAGAGTCTAGTGCGTCGTGCTTTTTCTAAGTGTCGAAGCCTAGCACCTGGCTTGAGTTTGTCCAGTGACAAGACACCCATGCAACGTAGACAATTACAGAGACTGAGAGAGGAAGTAAACAGACTGAATGCTGCGAATCCTAGACAGACTAACACCATCAAGTACATTAGAGGAGTACCAACTATTGTCAACAAGAAGGTTGACGCTACTAACGACAAGAGGGAGGACATAAAGAATCAGTCACAAGACTTTTATGATGTAACCTCCGACACTGAGGCTGCTGATTCAATCATTTCAAAAAACTAGTCTCTCACGCCCTGTCCACTAAATCTTCTCCTAGCCTACTTCTTTATTATCAGAATGTTCACTCTATCAAAAACAAACTATCTTACCTACGATCAAATCTTCATCAACTAACTTATGTTCCTAAAATTTTAATATTCACTGAAACATGGCTCAAGAGCTTCATTGGAAATCCGGAACTGGGTCTGCACGAATACATTGTCTACAGATGCGACAGAGGCGATCTGGACGGAGATGACAGGAGGGGTGGAGGAGTGCTGATAGCAGTACATAAGTCCCTCCCCTCCCACCTGGACTTCACCTTCTCCTCGGCAGAGGGTCTGGCTGTGTGCATAGGAGCACCATACGACCTTCTGGTGGTGGCAACTTACGTGCCGCCTGCATTCCAATCATATCGTTTCGCTGATCTCATCCAGGAGCTTGATGATGCACTTCTGCGTCACCAAGATCTGAGTGTCCTGTGGTGTGGTGATTTCAACTTGCCTGGTGTTCGCTGGAATAACCAGCCGCTCTCCATGGACACCTTGAGTTACACGACTCCGGACCAGGCTCAGATGGCTACAGATCTGCTAGATATGTGTTCATTCTTGAGTCTGTCTCAGCTGTGCCCAGTCTTATCACAAAAAGACTACACTTTGGACTTGTGCTTCGCTGACTCTACACGTGTACAACATCTGGACTCTGCTGATTCTATGCTGCCTTCAGATAGGCATCATCAACACAGTGTATTCTCTATCTCTCCTTCGAGTGCAAGAATGGCTCAAGTGCAACCATACTCAGGTTATAACTTTAAGAAGACTGATTTCGATAGTGTGGTGAGCGACCTGGGTAGCGTGGACTGGGCTGAACGTCTGTTGGGGGGGACTATAGTGAGCGAAGTACCTTTGAACCCCTGTCCAGATGTGGACGTAGTAATAAATAGATTTTATTCTATAATTAATAACTGCATCGCTCGTTTCGTCCCCACCAGGCGGGCCTCCCGCTTCACCTACCCTAGGTGGTATTCGCCTGAATTAAAGACTGCGATAGTTGATAAGAAGGTGTATCATTCGGTGTGGAAACGTTCCAACGCTCAATTGGATTATTTTGAGTTTAAACGGGCAAGAGCCCTTTGTTTATCACTTGCGAGGCGTGACTATCGTGCCTACGTCTCTGCAGCTGAAAGAGACATCTCTTTAAATCCCAAAAACTTCTGGTCATATGTTAAGTCTTCCAGGGATGTCTCGGGACTGCCTGCAGGGATGTGCTTCAATGATACTCGTTCGACTGAACCAAAAGTGATTGCAAACATGTTCGCGGACTTTTTTTCTTCTGTCTTCTCTTCGGTTGATATGGCTGTAAATTTTATTTCTTCCAATGATGACTCTGTTGATGCTATCTCTTGCGACAATGTATCGGAGGTATTTGATTGTATCGATTTTGATGAGACTTCGGTGATTAGTGCTGTGAAGGGCCTTCCAGATAGCCTTTGTGCTGGTCCGGATGGCCTACCAGCATTTTTTGTCAAACGTGCGGTGTCTGTACTCAGCCGCCCATTATACATTATTTTCAAATGCTCAATCCAACAGGGAAAATTCCCTAGTACATGGAGAGAATCGTATGTTTTTCCTATCTTTAAAGCAGGGGACAGACACGGCGTCAAAAACTACCGCCCGATAAGTATGAGTAGTGCGTGTGCTTGTGTATTTGATTGCGTTGTTACTAGGTCTTTGACTCCGTTTCTTGCGCCCTTGATACCGCAGGAGCAGCATGGCTTCGTTGAGGGTAGATCTACCGCCACGAACCTTGCTGTTCTTTCTAAACAATTAGCTGCTGCAGCCAAGACTGATACACAGATTGATATTATTTATTTAGACTTTAAGAAGGCCTTCGATAGGGTGCACCATGCGCTGCTGTTGGCGAAGCTATCTGCTTTAGATGTTGGGGGATCCGCGCTTGATTGGTTGGAGTCTTTTCTAGTTGAACGGACGCAGGCGGTCAGAATTTATAGTAGTCTTTCATACGTTTTTGATGTTCCCTCTGGCGTACCCCAGGGGTCGCATATTGGTCCTTTACTTTTCAATATATTTGTAAATGACATAGCATCCTGCGTTCGATCCTCGAAATTGCATTCCTTTGCTGATGATACGAAAA